>WSFP011499993.1:0-13951 GCA_009831015.1 Picea engelmannii | reverse complement strand
AGGGATTTTGGATGTAAGATAACCAACAACAAAAAGTACACCATTTATAATGAAAATTTTGTTCAAGGCACTATGACAATATGGAGTTGTACTGTCACTAGAACCCTTAACCCTCCTGGTTGAATTGTTTTGTTGGTGCACATTAACTTTTTGTGTCATGTTTTTATGTTGAGTTTGCATTGTAATTGTCTCCTTCCTAATTGCTTCCCTTCTCCCCCCTCACATAATTCTTATCCCAATCCTAATTATTTGCATCCTTCTTTCATGGGATGATTTCCATCTCTTTTAAACTTTTGATTTGAAAATGAGCAAGGCATCATCAATATTGAAGCTCTATTTTTATATTATTTGCAAATGTGAATCTAAAGCATTGTGATAACAACATTCAACATTAAAGATGACATACAAGCACAAAATAATTGAGTACAATACCTTTTTTCTTCGGCAAGCCATTGCAACCAATTGCAGTTGTATTGAAGTTTGGGTGTAAGGCATAAGGGAGACATAGATTATGTTTCTGCTCTCTTTTTAATCTCCCTTGGGGTGAAACAACTCATTTTCATTGAGAATAAGGAACTAATGGTACTTCTTGGTGCAAGCCCTATTGTGATTCTTGTGGCAAGTTGAAAAAATCCTTCCTACCTTGTTTGGGGAAGGATTTTCCAAGCATTTTCCTCCACCAAAAATTGAAGAATTTAGAACTAAGTTAATAATTACACAGTTTTTGGATCTTTCGTGATTAGAACTAATGTTTCAACAAACTGTTTAAAAATGATACATAAGTCTTAATTTTGTTTCCTATGAATGGTGCGTCCCCAACCATGGAATAACGTAGGGTAACACTAGCTATCTAGATATATACTTTGCAACCTTAGTGTAAATATATGAAATACAACACCTGCAGGTATAGTATCCGTATATTTTTTCACATTCACCATCGTATTATTGTTATGTTTTCCAATAGGGAAGCCAAAAATATCACAAATCTTGCAAATCCTTCACATCATAGTGGATTTTCACTATATAGAGCCAGAGGTTATTTGGATGGAGTCATCATTGTTTACTTTAGTCATACAAGCTATGGTTTTGTCTCAAATTCATCTAAGAGCCTTCCCATTGGACTCTTAAGTTTTATTGTTGTTTACCTACTCTACTGCCTTGTGTACTCCATAACAATCTTCTTCTTTATACCCTATGTCTAGGTGGGCACCTAGTTCTACTTTCAAATTAGGAGAATTTTGAGGTAAAAAATGGGCCTCAAAACAAAAAATGTACTATCAAAAACAATTTTAAAGAACCAATAAGATTCAAGATGATGATGTCAATAATAAGGGTAAATATTTTTGGAGGGAAAGGAATCAAACAACTTTTTTAGTTGTATTTTTTACTTATCTCCTTATAGGTTTACTCAAATTTCAAGTGTGGGAACTTGTTGGATGCAAAATTTAATTTTGCATCCAATGAGTGCATACACTTGAAATTTGAGTAAACCTATAAGCAGATAAGTAAAAAATATGATTAAAGAAAGTAGTTTTATTTCTTCACCTTTGAAAATTCATAACTCTTATTATATTATTTTCCTCAGGAGGCCCATTATAGACCTCAAATTTCCCTAATGGCTCATTGTTTAATGAAATTTGAGATTTGATTCCACTGGGATCAACTCCTTTTGGTGTTATTGTCTTATAATGTTGTTGGTTTGTTAAAATGTATGGGTAAACAATTATGTTGTGTAGCTAGAAATTTGCATATTAATGCAAGTTAGTAGCAATTTACCAATCCTTTCTCCAATAAAGTTGAAATGTTTTGTCAATCTTTATGCACTTTTTTTTAATCGTTTCCGTCACCTACAAAGCTAAAAATCGTTATGCTTATTTTGAAAACAAAACCTTACTAATCATGTTCCCTCTCCTTCAACCAAATAACATAAACACCAAATTGGCAAGTAAAACATTTTATCCATTAAGGCCATAGTTCCCAATAAGATCTTGTTGACACACAATCAGATTCAATCTAGCCTTGTTTGGATTGTTTCAAGTTCCCTATATTTTGGCCTTTGGGGAGGCCATCCTTAAATTATTTTTGAGTTCTAAATCCCTTCCATTTTAGCAAAGTAGATGTTCAAGATGACCATGTCACATTTCATCAAATTTAAGCATGGTTTGCAAAACTTTCAACATTGATCACTTTCACTAGTCACTAGGTGAGCTATGTGTGAGCTAGGTATTGCAAAAAAAGTAGAATGGATTTTGATGAAGTAAAAAAAAAAATAGTGATTGTACCATATAGTGCTCTAATTGGCTTTCCAATGAACCCTTATTTTCCCAATTTCAAGTTTGCATGCCTAGTCTATGAAGTATGAAAATTTCACATCTCCTACACTTGGTCCATCTCCTTTACAATTTTGATTTCAAAATGAGAAAGGCACCAATCAAAATTTTCATTCACTTTTCATCAATTGAATAACTTAGAAAACTAACTATCTATGTTTTGGATAGATTTCTTTAACATACTTTCACAATACTCATCCAATAGAAGTAAACATAAAATATTGTTAATAAAAAATGAGGCCTCGCCATTACCAAATGTATGCTTGGATTTTTTGCAGTTTCTTGCTTCCCTAACTTGATTTTGTGGTTTATATCCATTAAATCTAGTGGATGATTACTGTATGCTATATTATTGCTAAAATAATGTGGCCTTACCTAATTTGTCTACTATCCTATCTTTGAGTTCACTACAGTACTCGATGACTTCATATATTTATTGCTATAGTGGGAAAACCTCCCTATGGACTACACTAGGGTTCAACATGTAGGTAGATCTAATCATCTAAAATTCTCCTAATTTTTATAACTACCCTGAATATACCCCACATTCATGCATGAAATACAAAGTGAAAAGATCTGGTAACTTTACCTTTTACTCCATGTTCAGTGTCGATCCTTTCGTGTTTGATAGCTCCGCTGAATACAAGCCTCCTCCCAAGGCTGGCTTGTATTCACAAACAGATAAACAGGGAACTAAAAACATGCATCTCATATATAAATCATGGGTTAAATGTTAGAATAAAGCATAAATCAAACACAAAGATTTGAGACATCATATTTCGGGACGAAAAAAGTATTCCTTTTATTGATATCATAATGTTTACTTACAATGAGATCATCGACTGCTCCTTGAACCTGGTCCAGGCTCCTCTTCACCAAGCTCCAACTGCGCTTCCACGTATCTTTCTCCTCTCAACCTCTCTCTAGGGAATGGAATAGGCTTATGATGGAGGAAAAAGGCAAGAATGGGAAATTCTGGTACAAATCTCACAAGGTGGCTGCAAATTCTTGGGCCAAGGAAAGGATGTGAAACAGATAGAGTTTCATTGTTCTTATGCTTGGATTTGGAATGAGATCCCAACACCTCCTTTTATATGATAAAAGGATGTTTATTCGGTTGGGTGACGGGCTATAGGCGGTGGGACAGTTGGGAAACTACCCAATAGCCAATAATCTCAACGAATTCCTTGCAACTTTTTAATTTTTGCAACTTTTGCAAGTATACGCAGGCTGTAGTGGTGAAACTAGTGTACATACACGGGAAATAATGGTGCAACTGGCATACATAAGTGGGCAGTAATGGTGCAGGGCGTGTACATCTTCAAAAATAGTGTTTTTAAGAAGAGTTAGTCAGTGATGGCTTGGAAAAAATAGCAAGTAAGAGGGCCTGATGCCAGGTATGCATGTATGGTGCAATTTAGGGTTATAACAGATGCCCCCTAATGTGTGAGGTAAGAAGAGAATCTGATGTATGAAATACATTACAAATATTCACCAACGTACGAAGCGAGTGAGCCTGGGACCAGAGTTCGAGAGGTGCCATCTGCAAAAATAATAAATGTCTCTCCGAGGCAGGCATACCCATGCTCAGGATGAAATAAATCATGGCTGCCAATCAAATACACTACAGATCCATGTCATATAACTATATGAAGTGTAGCCGTGAGAAATACACAGTGAATCTACATCTCAAAATCAAAGATATACTTATATAGTATCCATCTTCAAGAATCCAAAGACGCCTGATGGATGGAGATGAGGCCTTCAAAGCTCAAGCAAAAACTTCAAGATCTTCAAAACTTGGGTAGGAGTGTAATGTGAGAGTACGAATTCACTACCCAGAGGTCTTCGACGACTTGTCGTGGACAAACAAGAGGATCTCGGTGATCATGCAAAGAACTTCATTGATTTCGAATAAGTAATTGATTGGACTTTCAGGATGGTTGGGCATGAGGTCAAGAGACAAACTCCAGAAAGGCTGACTCAGGTTGGGTAAAACTTCCCTTGGAAAATAGCACGACAGATGATCAGACTCAGGCAACATGACATTGACACAAGTTCATGATGCATGAGGCAACACAAACTCTCCATGTGTTTGGAAGGATAACCAAGCGGAGGAGGACACAACTCTATGTAGTGAGAACAACTTCCTAAGGTCATATTAAATCCCAAATCTTGACGAACAAACAAAAGGATGTACTTTGTCCAAGGACGACTCATTTTGCTGCCATAAAAATAAAATACTTTTCCCGTCCTCTTTTTGGGGTATATTTGATTTTTTTGTCTTTTTCAATATTGAAGAGCTTGAAATAGAATATAAGAATGCTACGTTACAAAGGATGAATGAGTGTCGCAAGCATACTAGTTCCAAGCACAAGGAACACACTAATGCTTAGAGAAAGGAAACATGTGCAGGAAAAGGACACTCGGGAAAATTCCTCCATGGGTCAAGGTGTCAAGACACAGAGGCAAAGTGCTACAAGGATTGCGTATAAGGCATGCTTCAAAGGTTTAGTTGAGAGCAACATGGAGCTGACATAAGGCCAAAGACACAGGGATGCAAATGTGATTAATAAGAAACGACGAAAACCCCCTTAAATGTAATTTTAATGAGCCGGGAGAAGGTAAGTTTGGTGGTTTTTCACTTTTAGAGATTTTGAAAAAGCATAAAACAAGACTCCGCTAGGGTACCTTTTTCGAAGGTAGTCTAGTCGGTTCAAAAAAGGGGTAAAATAGCACTGAAAACACGTCTATTCAAAACCATTTTAACATGTGTGAAAAAGACAAGATCACTTGACAATATTTTCAATTTTAAGGAGTCTAAAAAGAGCTAAGTACCTTTTTCCTCCTTAATCTACAGGCCAGAAAAAGGGGTAAACTCATGCGAGTAAATGTTTTTCTGAACCAATTAACGAGTGTGAAAGAACAAGGTCACTCGACGATATTTTCAATTTTAAGGAGTCTGAAAAGAGCTTAACTATGGACTCCGTAATGAATGTTCTTCTTGACTAGTTTAACGAGTGTGAAGGAACAAGGTCACTCAACAATCTTTTCAATTTTAGGGAGTTTGAAAAGAGCTTAACTATGGACTCCACGGGGGTTCATTTTTCATAAATTTAGTCCCTTAGGCCCGAAAAAGGGTTAAACTTATACCTGAGAATACTCTTATACAGAACCGAAGTTCCTAGAGTATACCTTTGTTCATACAATTGACCATTCAGACCGAAAAAGGGGTAAAATACCACCGGACAGACGTGCCTTCAAGTTTTAGTTTGGCGAGCGTGAAGGACAACAAGATCGCTCGACAACCTTTTCATGTTCAGAGAGTCTAAGAAAGGCTTAAAGATGACTCATTTTTGGGAGTCCCGAGGGTGAGGCCAAGAGTGATTATGCATCAGACGTATAAGGCTCAATCTCATAATCAAGACAAGACTAACAAGGACTCCCGAGCCTAAACTCATTAATGACGACATGAACACCAAAATGCAACTAGGATCTACCTAGGGCATCCATGTAGAGGTAGGCTTTACCACTAAATTATGACACTTCTAAAGCAACAATGACGGTTGCGTGTCACAATTCGGTGGGATCGATCCTATGGAAAAGCGGAAAAGACAACGAGATGCAAAAAGTGGAGGTGGAATCCTAACTTAAATGCAAAATGTTGGAAAAACAACTTTTACCAAAGAATCTTTAAAAGTGACCCATCTCCTAAAACGTTTTCCAAACCAAAAGTGAAGTGTATCGTAACATCCAATGAGAAACTCAAGAACCACGTTAAATGATATTCAAGCTAGAAAAAAATGACAAAAGGGTTCGAAAAAGTGGCAAAAAAGGCCAAAAAAGGCCAAAAAAGACTATAAATAGAAGCTGCCAGCTAATTTTTTCCATTGCAAATTGAGAATTAACCAAAGAGCTAAAAAGACCCCTTTGCTAAAAGAGTTGATTCCAGGAGCTTCAGAGGACGAAACAAACTTCCGCTCGGACCAAGTAAGTACAAACTAACCCCTCTTGCATTTCCATACTTCCTTTATGCATTTATTTTGGTTTTTGAGGGGGCGCACCCCTTTAAAAAAAGGAGGCCCTACGTGTACGCAGGCTATCCAAGGACAACCCACGTATTCCCTCGGGTAGAAAAAAATCTTCTCGCGTGCATACGCGACTGTGTCCAATACAACCCGCATACACCCTCAATAGCATAGAAAAAATGAAAAGTAGGAGCTAACTCCCCCCATGAACTCTTCATGTAACAAGATGTATGTCCATTGGAGAGAGAGGGATCACAAGGACATTGATATCTTGGTCGATGAGGACCCTGTAGGTATGGACGCATTGAGACAATGCGGGTTATGGAAGTTCTTCTGGTGTCCCATGCTGTTGAATGCCTTGGTTGATTATTGGCACCCCGACGCTGAGGTGTTTATGCTTAAGGGGCAGTCGTTGACTCCAATGACTAAGGATATCTACTTTCTGACTGGCCTCTTGAGGAGAGGGGAACCAATCAACTTGCGTGCATTTTCCCCTGGGCCCCACAATATCGCCGAGCTGATCAGACTGTATTGCGAGGCCGACACTGAGAAAGTAGGTTCTCAGGTGTGAATCCATAAGATTACCCACCTATCACTGAAGGTGATAGTTTTACTTATTGGGTGGATCACTAAATTTGCGGCCTTACATTAGGCCTCCCGGGCGCATATGTATTGTGCAGTTCTTAAACGCATGATTGTTCGACTGGAGTACAACCATGCTTGACTGCATGAAGAGACATCTCACTGAGTGTCGTGGGCAGAGTAACAAAAACTTCGGATTTAGTACCATTTTGTGTTCATTCTTCTTTGAGAGGGTACCCTGTCTTAGTCCATGAGAGACAGTGCGGGGGCATGTGGCCTCGCTCCCAACAGTGTGTAGATGGGCAACATTGTTTCCGTGACAGGGGTGAGGAAGGACAATAGAGGCCTTCGATGATGCATTTTTCAATTGGTGGGCACGACAGATTCCAGTGATAGAGGACTACCCCTACATCGGGATCAACTTTTCTAGGGATCCGAACATGCCCGTACCTCCTGGAGATGAGCGAGGAGAGATTGTTACGTTTATTTTTAAAGTTATTTAATTTTAAGTTTCTTTTTTAATATATATCATTTTTTATGTGAATCTAAGTATCTGACAACTATGTATCTGTTATGTACAGATGTGGGACCAGTGCGTCCAATAGAATTCTCTAGGACCAGACGACGTCCTTGACCAGAGGTAGTACTAGCCGCAGCCGTGGACCACCAACAACAACAACAGGGGGACCTCTAGCCGGAGAGGCTGAGAGAGTTTTGAGACGGGTGGAGCGGAACCTCACCGCGCTCACTCGTGCGGTTCCCATGGCCGAGATCGAGGATCTCCTGCCATCGATGCAACCTCACGTAGTTGGGGTGCCACGGACCTGGGTCCAAATTTTTTGGCATTTGGTGAATGTCGTCGTTCACTATGGCAGGGCCAACAGGCCTCGTGCTTAGATAGTATGGAACACTTACATGCCGAGGGCACTCTATTGTATATTTTTGAGGGCAGAAGCCCCATGATGTATGACGGATATGTATTTTTTGAGGCACTTCTGCCCACCTATGTACTCTGAGACTTTTGATATATATGTGTGTATTTACATCTTTAATGTCTTATGGATCACATTTTTTATAATGTATGTACATGTGTATGTGTGTGCTTCTTTTATGTGTGTGAAATATGCTAATCTAATACTTGATTAGCTAGAGTATCTGTCATTTGATTCAATCTCCTAGGAACATGGATATACGTAATGTAATCAAAGCATCGTTCTAAGAGACGTACCCTAATGAATCGTCGGTGTAGAGTAGGATAAAAAACGTGGTAAACCCCTTTTAACTAGGACAAAACCAACTGAGCATCTAGATACACCCAGAGGTGAGAAATACCAAGCGACAAAGCGTCACGAAGTAACTCTATTACTGCGTTGTACTCAACGACTTTGTTTGTGGCATCACCTAAACAAATACTTCCAAAAGAAAGCAACTAGCCTTGAGGCATGAAAATCAACCAAGCTGCGGAAGCAAGCCTCTGATTCACTTGACATCTGCCACAACGAAAAATACGACATAAATAATGACACGTCCATAGGACAAAAAGACAAAAAACTAACTGTATAAGAACTATACATATGTACAAGAAGTCACCCAAGGCGACCAACCTACGAGTAATACTTATTGAGGTAGAGCCCATTTCTAGGCTCTGTCAAATCTTTTCCCTCACAGCCAACCAGACGATAAGCGCCCTTCTTTAAGACTTCCTTCACAATGAAAGGTTCGAACCACATGGGTTTGAACTTGCCTGACCCTAGGGGATCCTTATCTTGGTCGTAGACTAGGAAAAGGTCGCCTTTGGAGAAAATCCGAGGATGAACAGACCGATCATATTGACACTTGACTCATTTCTTGTGAACCTCGTTAGCCAAGGTTGCATCAAGGCGTTTCTCATCGAGCTGCTCGAGATATAATAAGTGTTCCTCAAGTGGTGAAGTATTTGGAAATAACTGTACTGCCAACTTTAGAGATCGGATCTGACATTCTATTGGAAAGACTGCTTCCAGCCCGTAAACAAATTGAAAATGTGAGAAACCGGTAGCGGTATTTACAGACATTTGGTAGGCCCACAATGTCGAGTACAACATCAAATTCCAATTTGAATTGGAAGAATTGATCGTTCATTGCAGAATAGTCTTGAGTGACTTATTCACAGCTTCCACTTGACAATTCACTTGTAGGTAGTAGGGTGATGAATGCTCTTGTCTCAACCCAAGATTTGATACTAAGTCAGACATCATTTTGTTCTGAAAGCGACTACCATGGTCAGTGACAATCTCCCTCAGGATGCCGAACCTTGCTACTATCTGGTTAAAAATAAAGAGAGCTCTATTTTGCATCATTATTGAACGTTGGCATAGCCTTGACCCAATTTGTGAATTAGTCTATCGCTACAATGATATAACGATGCCCCTTGGATGAAGACGAGTGGCATGTAGTATAATAAATCCCCCACTTGGTGAAGGGACCAACTGTAATGACAGGAAACATGGGATCGGGGTGTGCCCTCATCTTCTGAGAGAAGATCTGAAACGGGGGGTACTTCTTGACCGATTCAACACAATCCTTGATTAATGTCGGCCAACAGTAACCAACTCGTAAAATCTTTTGGGCTATTTCCAACCCAGAAAAATGACCACCACATGCTCCAGTGTGGCAGTCATTAAGAATGAGTTCCGCTTCTTCATGAGTGAGACATCGACGAAGGATGTAATCTACACCTCGACGATACAAAGTGTCATCGAGTATGAGATAATTTTTTTCCTGATGGTGTATACTTCGACGCTCGTCATGAGAAGCAGAGGCAGGGCACTTCAAAGTCTAGAGATAGACTAGTATATATCCATACCAGGGTTCTGAAGATGAAATCAGAAAAATATCTCCTTTAATCGGTGATTCTTCGGGCATATAATCACTTGATTCGATTGGAAGTTCCGAGATAAGTTCCGCAAATACCAACAACTTTTTAGATTTTGCGGAAACAAAATCCAAGTCAAATTCCTGGAGGATAACAATCCATCTACTGATATTTCCGTTGATTACATGTCGTGTCAACACGTATTGAAACATATTCACAACGACAACGATGGTGGTCTTATGAAGAAAAATATAATGACGAAACCATTGGACAGCATGAACTGCTGCCAACACAAGCTTCTCAACATGGGAGTAGTTGAGTTCTAGTCCAACCAGGCCTCGACTTAGGTAATAAATCACATGGTCTTCAAGCAGATCGTGCTCTTGAACAAGGACCATACCGATGGTTGACTCTATTGTGACCAAGTACAATAGGAAATATTTATTATAATTGGGTGGGTGAAGCAGAGGGGCAGACATGAGGGCACGTTTCAACGCTTTGAAAGAGCGCTGAGCGGCTTCATACCAATAGAAAAGGACATCCTTTTTCAGTAAACACATGAACCCTTTAGTGATCTTGGCATAGTTTACGATAAAATGTCGAAGAAAGTTGTATTTTCTCTGTAAACTCTGAAGCTGAGGGACTGTGCACGGGGGAGGCAATTGAACTATCGCATCAACCTTTAGAGGACGACCATGATCCTTGTTGTTGAAACTATGAAACCTAAGAGACGACCTGACGTCACGCAAAAATTGCATTTGTTGTGATTCAAGTGAATCCGATAGTAGCAACATCGCTCAAAGATAAGTTGGAGGTGTGTGGGATGATCAACTCTCTTACGAGATCGTGATGCTAAATCATCGAGATAAGCCTCGACTATATGTTTGAGATCGTGGAAAGAAAAAGACATGGCCCGCTGGAAGGTGGCTCCAACATTCTTTAGGCCAAAAGGCATCTTACAATAAGAAAATGTACCCCATGGATAGATAAAAGTTGTTTTATGCTGGTCTTTGGGCTTAATATGTATTTGATGGTATCTCGAAAAACCATCCATGAAAGAAAAGACGTCACAACCTGTGCATTCATCGACAATCTGGTCAATGAATGGGGTGGGGAAATTATCCTTTGGACATGCCTTGTTCAAATCATGGAAGTCCATACATACACGAATCGTACCTTGCTTTTTGTTGACCAGAACGAGATTTGACACCCATTGCATCAACTGAACAGGGTAGATGAAACCGACTTTGAGAAGTTTCTCTACTTCAACCTTAATAGCTGTTTCTTTTTGAGGATTCACCAGATGAAGCTTCTGTCATACTGACTTGGCATTAGGGTAAGTCATTATCTCATGTTTGATGATTCTTGGATCAATGCCTGACATTTCCTCGTAAGACCAGGAAAAAATGTCGCGAAATTCCTTAAATAAATATGTATAGATCTGAATCTCTTCGGGGGAGCAGTCCGCTTCGAAGAAGGAATTCTATACAATGCCAAGGGTTCTGGAGATGTCTATAGGTATCATTTCAGTGGTGGTTTCCATATTACCCTCAGCATAAAATGTGTGCGTAGCCAGAGGATTAATAGGACAAGACCTATCTCCAGTCATAGTCAACACAAATTCACCTGCCTCTATTCTTCCTAATTCCGGGAGAAAATAAGATCTGTGATGGAGATCATCCCAGGGTTTGTTTGGACCAATCAATGCCTCTATAATTGCCTCATCAGAGGGCAAGACAAAGTCTAAGAAATTGGTAGTGGCAAGGGAACCTTGAGCCCAAATAGGATCTAGAACTGGATCTAACTCCCGTGCAGGAGTTAGATCGGGGTTGGTTGAAGTTTGCTGGACAATAGAGTACGCAACTTCTTCCATAGACAAGGGAGTGGCCATTCCATGGTGCCCTATCCCTTCCACCATGGTCGATGGGGAAGGAAGATTCCAAAAATCGTTAAAGTAAGTTATACAAAACGATGACACTTTAAAAATTTCATCCCTAGGTTGGTTGGGGACAACCAATATGAGATTGACATCGCAGGAAGGAGACGGGTAATCGAAAGTACCCATCAAAGGTGGGCACAAACCAACCCATTCATTGACGACGTCAGGCTGAGGGGTATCAATCATCAGGACCGTGGATGCTCCCGATGAAGGGCCAGGACGAGAGAAAGACAACTGATCAATGGATACGATCCGACCCTCGTGTGGAAACAATAAGACCCAAAAAACTGTGGCAACCACTGCATGCATAGCATAGGTACAACTCCTTCCTAACAGAAGGTTGTAGTCGAAAGGTGCATCGACCAATTCAACTTTGACGCACATTGTCTTCCCCCCTAACTGCACGGGGAAAGAAGGGATGATACCATGTGGATTGAAAGAACGTCCGTCGAAAGAAGTAAGAAGAGTAGGTGGCAGAGACAAAATAGGTTGGCTAATGGCCTTCCAACACACCAATGACATCACGCATGTCGAGGCACCCTCATCAACTGTCGTGCGGAAAATATTTTGGGTAAAATTTTTCGTGGTGTAAGCCACTACTATCTGAAACAGAACGTGGTATGGGAGACGAGATTTTAAGTCGGTCGTATCAAGCAGGATCATTCTTGGATTACAAGTCTCGACAGATCCTAAGGAAATTAACATAGCCTTTCTCTGCGAAGGGCAGCTCTAGAGGACCTCCAAAGTAGACATCGCGCAAGGGGTTTGTGACAAATCCTCCACCACAGAGTAGTTCTAGGCGACCCTCGCATTTGGATTGTGAGAAGCTTTCTTGAACGCCCCTTTCGGGATGCGTGCCATTGTTTCGTCCAACGTCTTCTTGATCTGGAGAGGAACAAATGGATTTATGACTTCTTTACCCTTTTCAGTAGTGTTTGAAATTCCATAATCCTGTTCCCTAGTTGCTATGAAAGCATCACCTTTCATCATATAAACGTTTGAGGCCAAGGGATTACTAGATGACGGAGGGGGTCCCTGACTGCCCCCAGCCATGCTCGAAGAGGCTTGAGTCAAATTTTTCTCATGAGGAAATGGGTTCGTTAACACAATAGGTTGTTGCTGTGCCAATAACTTGTGGGCCTCTGCAAGTGGAGGGCACAGGTGAGTCGGTTGGTCTTCCGTGCAAAGGTTACACAGATACTTCGACTTTCTTTTCTCTGCGTTTCCCCCGCCAACATTGTTGGTGGGTTTCTTATGCCCCTTACCCTTCTTGTTTCACTCTTTCTTCTTTCCATCAGGCTGCTGGTTGGCCTTCAGGTTCATCAACTACACACTATGTACGTCCGACGTTTGAGTAAGGGGAGAAACCGAACTAGAGGTTTGGCTGGCCGTTGTCTGTTGTATCAAAAATTGTTGCAATTGATTTGATAGTTGATTAGTGGGATTTTCTTGTGTTGGACCAACTATACCATCGACATATGGTCTAGGATTCTGTTTGGCCTTGTCAAGGATAGACCGCGACGCATCTGGAAAAACTTCGTAGAGTAAACTAGATTGAGAGTATATCAATTCAAGTTGTTGAGCTCTCATTATCGCCTCTTCCTCAGAAAACACTCTTGACATTGCAACGTCCTGTTGGGTATGTGTTATATTCTTTGCACGAGTAGTAGTTTCTAAGCATCTGCACCAGACACGCAGGGGGGTTAGAGGGGGGGTGCAGCGCCCCCGAATTTTTTTTCCGCACCGGGACGACATATTACCGGGACCACATGATATTTAGGTGGTTTTTTGGCACATGGTTTTTTGCCGATGGTTTTCTATTTCCGGTTAAGGAATTAGGGTTTTGGACTAATCCAGGTCATTGGGTTAGGGTTTTGGATGCCGCTGGCTCCTATATGTATATTGTATTATAAACAATGTAACACAATGTATGAATATAATATATGCTGGTTTTCCTGGTTTGGGTTTCCAGGGGAAAAATCTCTGTGTAATGTTTGCATTTACCATTGTATCTTTTCTATTCTTTTCTGAATATCTGTTTACAATAAACATTGTACAAGGTTAGAATTTACACGTCCTTGGATAACCGAGGTACCAAAGACTTAAGGAACCACTCCAACAATAAATTCGATGGGACTGGTACTTTTATCAAACTCTTCCGACGCCGCCATTCTCGGATGTGATCCAACATATGGTCAACCTTTGTTTGCTCAAAATT
>WSFP011499990.1:0-13952 GCA_009831015.1 Picea engelmannii | reverse complement strand
CAACTTGAACTATGTTATTATTGTCATCTACTTCCATGGAATCATTAACTTGATCTTCATTATCTGCTTCAAGTTCTTCATCTTGTACTACAACATCATTTCTGCTACTACTTGGTGCTTTCTGCATAAAGTTAGGGGGGAAAATCTAACTTTATAATTACAAACAATCATGAAAAATTAGTGCATGTATAAAACATTATAAAATTTGAGAATATAATAAATATTAAAACAGATAATGAATGTATATACCATCGGATGATATTCATTTGATCCCCCATCCATGTGCCCATATTTTCTACAATGTTTTGTAGCTGTTGTTGTTAAAACTCTTTCGAGACGTCTAATACAACAATTTTTGCAAGGGCAATAACATTTACCGTCACCCTTTTCACCCTCTTTAATTCTTTTCCCATCTCTAATGTTTTCTGACATTCTTGCCCACAGACTTATACTGAAACAAATATCTATTTTTTGTTCGCTGAGAAGACCCGCAAACCCTTTTTGAAGCGTCGTTATTATAGAAAACTTGTCGCAACATCCCTCAAATGCAACATATTTATAGATTTTGTAACGTCACAATTCCGACGTAAAAAAGTCCTAAGTGACCGTTGGTATTTTGACTTGGTGAACATACTAAGGTGATCGTTGGAGGGGAAAACCTAGTTTCCAAAACATCGCAATTGTGACATACATTTTCACAAACGTGGAAAGAGTGACGTTCTAGTGGAAAATGTGGCAAGAGCGACGTTAACGTGGCAAGACCGACGTTAACGTGGCAAGAGAGACATACATCTTCACAAACGTGGCAAGAGAGACGTTCCAGTGGAAAACGTGGCAAGAGAGACGTTAACGTGGCAAGAGAGATGTCAACGTGGAAAGAGCGACGTTATCGGGCAACATGATTTTTTTTTTTTATAAATTTCCTCTATTTTGCGACAATATGGACAATTTTGTCCATAACGCCGCAAATAAAACATCGGAATTTTTACAATATGTACTAGTGGGAAGCATGACTTCACGTAGTATTCTGATTTGTTTAGTAGTTAGGGTAGGTTTAGGAATAGGTTTTATTTTTCGTTTTATTCCTCACTATTTCTCTTTGTAATAATGCAGTCATGGATGCAAGTGGGCGCACCACGAGAACCATAACTTGATTATTGTCAGGGAAGTTCGCATGATCCTTTTCTCTCTGCTTTTCGTTGAACATTTCTTTTCAAAGTTGCAGTATTATTATCAAAATCCTAAATGGAAAGTAAAGAGGTAAATAAATCTAAATTGTAAATTCGACCCTGACCCAAGGTGTCATGAATAGGACTTCTTTCACATCGACGAGGATTTTTCCTATTGTTTTTTTTTTTTAGTTTCCCAAGGGATTTTCCACATGATGTTTTCAGACCCATCTTTGTATATATTTTTCTGTTTTGATTTCTTTTCTTTCCGTTTCTGTTTGCTGGTTTGTTGTTTTTATTTTCATTTTTGTTTATTGGCCTTTTTGAGTCAAACGTGCTTGTATTACAGTCTAGCTCAGAAAAAGAGAACATAATGCTTCATCTCAAAAATAGCTGTCAAAGGTTGTTGGAACATCTATTGCTGTCCTTCTCTGAAATTGTAGGATGGTTAAAGGTGTCATTTTGTCTGAAAGTCGATTACTTGGTTTCAATATGCACATGAAAGTATTCACGAATATCTTTAAAAAGTCTTTTTACGCTGTGCCTGCTCTTTAAGAAAGCAACTCAACGATGTCTCCCTATCCTTGAAAATTAGTTCTATCAATGAACTATTTTTTTTTTAGATCTTGATGAAGGTTTGCTAGAAAAATTTAAAGGCCTGTGAAAATATTAAGTTAAAAAACCGAAATTTTCAGCGTCACCCCGCTCTATTGAATATCTTTAAAACTATATCAGAATGTGAATAAATTCTCAGAGAGCTGTGGGAAGTGCTTGTAAACCCACCGGGACACTGAACAGGTCTTCTGGCAGTGGGTAAATGCATGCATGACGCCAAGATAACTTTGTCGGGGTACTGAACAGGCCTGCTGGCAACGAAGCGATGTCAGGTAAAAGAAAATTCTCAGGTATAAACATTGTGTTGGCCATAAGCATCCTTCGTTCTGATTTGAAATTTCTTGGGTAGGATACATACATTAGAGTCGGTTAATTGACATCCCTGTCGAGGCTATGAACGCCTGCTGGCAGCAGTGGCCCTGTCAACAGTATTGGAGATTCTAACTTAACATCGTGGCTTTCTTTTGTTAAGTTTGTCACCAGTTTTCATTCTTTTAAACGAAAGGTATCTGAAACTGGGTTGCGTCTGGTTCTTTTAAAATATGTTCAAATAATCTTGCAGTTGTTCTTCGATTTGAAGTTTTTCAGAATTCTCTAACCTAAACTAGTTCGTATTGCAGAGATAACCGCTTCTCCCAACATGTCGCCATTGTTGACAGCTTAACATGTTTTTGACTTTTTATATCATTAAATTGATCTACATAGCTGCCTAACCAGAGTCATTTGTTTTTATTACTCTTCATGATGCATTTTTGGAAACACCAGTTGTAAGTTGTCGCTTTTTCCTATTATTATCTTTCATGCTTCATTCATGACTGGAAGCATGAATAATTTGCGACTGTGTTACCTTTCTGTTCTAAAATGTCGTCAAAGGCAAGTTGTTCATACAGTTTATTAATGAAGTTAGTTCCTTGCCATGAAGAGTTACTCTCTTTGTTTCGATCCTTTCAACATCAAACATGCTTAGAGATTGATGGTTACATTAATCAAAGGACCCCCACATTTATTTTTTGGTATGGTTTGGTTTGGTTTTTGGATTTACATTTCTTTTGCTAAGTCTTGGATTTTTCGACTCACCCAAACCTTGTGATAGAACCCACGATGCGTGCACTTATTCTCATTTTAATGATTTGGTCCTAGCTCGTACTAAATGCAGAGGTGGCATACGATTTGTAGACTATCATAATTTCTAAGGATGGCCTTGGGATTCGCAAACCTTCTTCGCACACATTTCAATTAAACGTCCATCCCATCGTATGAGTCTTTACAACGTTCATTGTTGGGCTCGGGGTTATGGCTCTGTTTTGTTTTCAAAAACCCTTCATGTATGCCATGTTTGTTTGATTACCCTCCCATCCAGTATGGCTCCTATCATGAGAATTGAACCAAACGGTATACAAACCCCACTCTCATACGATGATGCCAGAGAAGATTTGGAGAGAAGTGGTTGACTTGTTTTCATTAGGAAGTTTCAGGGTTTCAATTTACAGGTTGCCCAAGATTTCACTTTCTCCTTTGATGGTTGTAGGGCTAAGGTAGGTGATGTCCAACTGGAGGTTACCGAGGATTTCTTGAGTCAATCTACAAGACTCCCTGCAAGCCTTGAAGTTTTACACTTTTGTTAGCAGAGTTTAATCTCATTTGTTTTTCCTGCTGGAGACACGATTTTGCGGGAGAGATTATGAGCAAACCAATGCGAATTAGAACAAACCCTTTAAAACCCAGAACTGAAATGAGCCATTTTATCTTCATTGTGAGTAGTTTCTCCAAAAAATGGACCATTGCAGAGATATGCCTCGAGCTTTGGAGGTAATTTTCTCAGAATTTTTGTGTCGGGTAAGATGAGCGTTTTTTTTTTTTTTTTTTATTCTGTTACAGACCTTGCTACAGTGCCCTTCCCACCTACTCAGGCATGTGCCTCAGCCTCCTACAAAAAACCCTTTCTCGATCAAAAGGTTATAGAGCAGGCCCGTGAACAAATTATACATCCTAATGACTGTAAAAAATTCAAATGAACCTACAGGCAATGTAGTGTTTAAAAACGTGGAGGCTGCAATAGCCATTGTGAATTCCAAGGTTTCATGATACGATTTGATTTCATGGTTAGAGGATATTCAGGGATCCATGATTTCAAAATTGATCTGAGGCACTCTTGAGACCTCCCAATCATATCTATGATGTATTTTGAATGAACATAATTGAACTGTTGTTAGTTTTGGAGGATTTAGTAAGATTAGGGTGGTTACATCCCCCTTTATTTTTGAAACAAATATTTGATCTCAGGAACATAAACAATTATCTTTCCTGAGGCCTTTATAAACCTATCATTTTGTAAACAGAGGGATATCGGCATGGGGCTGGAGTATGGACAATTACACATAGACTTGAATGGAATTGAATGCATGTTACAACTTTAGCTTTTGTGTATTATGTTTTAGTTTAAGTTATGTTTATTTCGATGTGATAATAGATGGTGAAAGATTTTGTCTTCATGATTTATTGTGAGTTGAAATAGTTCATTATTACATGCTGTCCATATCTCATGTTTCAGATACAATACAGGGTGATCATCGATTCAATTCAAATTATGAGATTTATCTCTAATTTTCTGTTGAATGTTTAAATACAAGTTCTTACAGCAAGATTTATCTCACTGTAGTTACTGTAAATCACAAGATCACTGTGACTGTCTCCATCTGACGTTCTGTTATCAAAACTCAGTTTCCAGCATATTGTTTCGCATTTATTCGGAGCAATCTTAAGATTCGCTGCAGGTTTACTTCTCGGATAAGGTGGCTGGATATTATCTATTGTACAGACGTTGGATGCATTAATAGGTTAGTCTGTTCTTTTATTTCATTTGCTTGCTCATTATAGAAGTTTTCATATATAGTATAATTTTCACTATCTATATCTTTTTGTTCAATTAAGTAGTTTAATATTTGATTTTATGAATGCATACAAAAAAGAAAACAAACCAAAAAAACAAAAACAAATAGTATTTTCGCTTTCTTTATTACTTTCATCGAAAAGAACCATTAAACATTTGATTTTCTATGAGTTCAGATTAAAACTCATTATTTTTATATGTTGTATATATCATAAATAGAATTATTATATAAATATTAATTAGATAAACTGTATATATATATTTAGATGCACATATATATTTCAACTATTATTATTTAGTAATTTATCACATTTCTTTCAGTTAATGTTCGCTTCCCTTAGAACTTTAGATTGGCCAACGGAGCCATTAAACCCATTAGAGTGAATTAATCCAAACAACTTGGGTTAATTAGACAACCCCGGATCGGATTCACTCTTCCAGTTGACGAGCAGTCAATTTCGCCCGTCAATAGACCTTGAGGGGGTCAACGGTGATGCCACATTGGGAAACAATGAATCCAAGGAGGCATCCAACGATGACGCAGAATAAGCACTTAAGGGGGTTCAATCGAATATTGTATTGACGACACCTTTGGAAGATGATCCGTAAATCATCGATATGTTGAGTGCATTTCTTGGATTGAGTGGTGAGGTCGTCCAAGTATGTGAGGATGATATGAGCCAGATCATGAAAAATGTATGTCATGGCCCATTGGAAAGTTGTGCTAGCATTCTTGAGGCCAAAAGGCATGACACGATATGAAAAAGTGCCCCGGGGGGTAGTGAATGTGGTTTTATATTGGTCGGCTGGGTGAATCTGAATTTGGTTGTAGCCAGAGAAACCGTCCATGAAGGAAAAAGCCTTGTGGCCGATACAATCATCAATAATTTGGTCGATAAAGGGCGTTGGATAATTGTCTTTGGGACAGGCGTGATTGAGATCGCGAAAGTCCGTACAGACACAGATAGTGCCCTATTTTTTGTTAACAGGGACAGGATTGGAGACCCATGACGTATATGCGATGGGGTATATGAACCCTGCAACGCGTAATTTTTCAATCTTGGCTTTGATGGCCGCTGCTTTGGATGGGTGTAGTGGACGTTGCTTTTGTCGTACATGTGTGATATCATGCCATGTGTCTCTATGATGCTCGACAATAGAGGGATCAAGGCTGGGCATCTCTGTGTATGACCAGGCAAAAATGTCCCAGTATTCCTAGAAGAGATCTTTGTAAGCTATTAGTTATTCAGGAGAGCATTCGGCTCCTATGGTGATTTCCTCTATGACTCCAGGTTTTATGGAAATATTGATTTTGATGGTGGGGGAAATGTTGTCAATGTTTCCTTCTTCAAAAGCGTCGGGGGAAGGAATAAGGTTATTGAACCAATATATATTCCATGATGGGAGACAGTCTTTGGTTTCGATTGCGTATATGGATTTTTGGTTAGGAGGTGCAAAGGCTTCTTGTGAAAGAAAGAGTGCTCTGTGATGGAGTGGATCCCATGGGAAGTCGGGGGTATTTAATTCTTCAAGGATGTCTTCGTGCAATGGAACTGTCAAGAATACAGGGGATCCAGGAGAGTAAAATTGGTGATTGTTACCATTTTGTTATCTTCTGGTTGTGAAGAGGTAGGGGGGTGATGCAAGGGGGTTGTGATGGTTCGCTTGACATAAACCAAATATCAAGATATTGTGGGTTGAAAATGGTAGTCGGGCGTAAAATTTCTGTGGGGAAATGAACTGGAGAATTGGGGGGATTTGGGGGAAAATCTTCATATAAATTATCTAGAAACCATGGGGGAGTAGGGAGTGCCTCATGCTTAGGAGATAAAATATGAACAACACCAGGTGATGGAGTAGGGGTGATCACTGGTTCTGCTGGCAGTGGGGGGGGTGTAGGATTTTGAATAAGGGCCATTTGGCGATGCCTGTATTCAATGATCATAGGACATTGATATGTGAAATGATCAAGTGATTTGCATAGAGAGAAATGACATCTCATACATTCATTGATTGAGGTCGTGACATAGTGGATGTCAGTGACATGTGGTTGAGATGACGTAGATGGAAGGGGTTCTTGTTGAAATCTCTGGCGGACTGTCATTAGCATCTGCCTAAATTGAGGTAATGTCAGGCAATGGTGGGTGTAATGGCCATACTTTGAACAGATGGCACATGTGAATTTGGTTCGCAGCCCTTTGATACCTGTATTAGGGCACACAGTGGTAGTACTAAAAATAGTGATGAGTGGCGTTATTTCCTGAGGGAGTTGAATTAAATTGCGTAGTTCGGGAAGAGATGGGCATTTATTGGAGGGGTGTCCGTCTTTATCGCATAGTGTGCAAGGAGGCTGAAATCGTGGGGGAAGTGGAGTGACAAGCTCTTTATTCTTCTGTTTTCCCCTAGCTGTAGCACTGGCGCTAGCGAGGGGGGGTGATGGTGGTGCAGTTGGAGTAAGTATTGGAATCTGCATCGGGATTCCTTATGTTTGGGGAGGGAGGGATGGTTGAGGGACCATCGTAGGTGGATGTAAATACCATACTGGAATTTCCAACACCATATTGGGAAGGGTAAGCATTGCGGCTACCTAGAAAGCTTGTACGCCCGGTGGGGGGTAAAAGAAGGGGATTTGGGTAATGGTTTGGGGGACTGTTTCCCAAACTGGGATGTGGCCCTGGGGGAGGGTAAAGTTAGGAACATGTGGAGCTGAAGAGTTCTTAGGGGATTCTTGAGGAAGGAGCTCTGCGGCCAGTGGGATGTCAGATAGTAAGGAAGCCTCTATGGGAGGAAGGGTATCTCTAGTTTCTATTCCATTGGATGAGATGACATAGACTTGTGCTGAGGGATGTAGGAGCGGTGGCATTCCATGATATGTCCCAAGAAAGTATGGGTATTTGAAAATTTCGAGACCCATATCGATGAGTGGGTAGGCATTGGGATTAGTGTGGACAAAAGGTAAGATGTTATCGATGTTGGATGAAGGGTTGGGATCATAATGTGATACTTTGTCGATGGTGATGATCTTCCCATTGTGGGGGAACATCAATGTGTGAAACACAGAAGAGGCCATAGCCTTCATAGCGTACATGTAGCTACGTCCGAACAAGATGTTGTAATCGAGCGGAGCATCGGTAACTTCAATTTCAATGAGGATAGTCATGCCTCATAGTTCAAAGGGGATGTTTTGAAAGAGCCCTTCAAGAGAGGATGGTCATCCATCATAAGCTCTCAGAGTAATGGAGGATGGTATGAGCTCGGGGGAGCCAAGTTTCTGCCATATGGTTTTGGATATGATGCATCTGGATGCACCTTCATCAATGATGCAACGATGAACTGTGATCCAGATTTTAATTAGTATTTGGAAAGCGACCAAAGTGGGGAGACGGGGTTGCCCACTATCAAGATCAAATGTGATGAGTCGAGTATCATCATGTTCGAGTGCCCCTAGGGAAGAGAATAATGACTTCCATTGAGTAGGACAGGTTTGAATAACTTCTAAAACTGACATGGTCTCATGAGATTGTGCCAAGTCATCGAACAGAAAATAATTGTGGGCCGCCCTAGCCTAGGGGTTGCTGACATTCTGGCGTAATGGGATGTGAGGAATACAAAGGGGTGTTTCAGTATTAGGGCGAGGGATCATCAAAGGTGGTCTAGTTGTGATTGGGACTACTTCCAAGGTAGTGGGAACAGAGTAAGGTGGTGCACTGTATTGATGGTTGTGTGTTTGTAGAAGAACTTCTTCCTCACTAGTGAGGAGGATAATACGATCTATAGAAGTGCCCGGGCTGGGATACTGTCACATCTATGGTGGGGCAGGATGTATCTCTTGTTGGGTGTTCATCACCCCTTCGTATGGAATGGGGTTTTGCAACATGGCTGGGGGTGGTTGCTGCACATATTGTTGTGGGGCCTCCTGAGGGGTAGGCAGTGTTGGGGGCCGTGATCCATTTCTGGATTCTTTCATCCATTTAAAGTCGATGATTTGAGGGAAATGGTGAGTATAATGTCCATACTCACCACAAAGGGCACAAGGGAAGTTTGTCCGAAGATTGTTTTTATTCTTCCCTTGTCGTTTGTTGTTATTCCCCCCTTGGGGGTTCTGGTTCCCCTGATTCTGGTTGCCCCCAACAGGTTGGTTCTATTGGGGGTGGTTTTGGTTCCCTCCTGGTCCTGGATTATTGTTGTTTCAATTTTTTCCTTTCTTTTTGGCATTATTCAATTGATGGGTCGGATTTGCTGTATTCAGTTGTTCGAAATCGTGGACTTGCTGAACGGGAGAGGGATGAACAAAGTTAACCCCAACATGTGGTTGTCCTTTTGGAGAAGCAATGGGATGGGGAGGACCAGGAAATGGGAAGTACGAAATATGTTGTGGAAATTATCCATAAGGTACATAGGAAGGCGTGGCGCTTTCACTAGTGCTTAGGCTGATGTAAGCAGAGGTAGAGGTGGTTCCAAAACTAGGTTGAACAACTGGGCGTAGTGGGTACTGGCGGTGGTCCACTTATGGGTGGAGGAAGGGCAACAGGGTATGGTTGTTGATAAGGGGGAGGAGGATAATAAGGAGGTACTCCATATAATGACGTATAATGAGGTGTTCCATACATAGGTGGTTGTTTGAGGTGTGGATTGTGGTGTGTTGTGGTACCAATCAATCCATCTGTCGAGTGAGATATCCCAGGTTTGTCGTAGACAAATGGCACGGGTCTCGGTGTGTCAAGTAGTACTATATATAATTATCCTGACTGTGAATAAATGAGTATGAACTGTTGAGCCTTGCCAAGGGATTCTTCTTCAGACTAGGGGAAGGTGGTGGCCACATCCTTTGCAAGGAGGGAAACAAGTAATTTGAGAAACCAATTGAGGCATTGTTGCTTGGTGGCTTTAGATTTTCATAGACTACGTCGTCGACGCCATTTGTGAATGTGGTCAGCGATGTGTGTGGCAGAGGTTTGTTTAAACTCTGAGAGAAGTTCGAGACCATTGTCATGATGAATTGGGAGTTGAAAGAAGGTAAAAAATACTTTGGCCAAAGATTCAAAGGTCACGTGGGACCCATATTTTTCTTCTACATACCACTTGGCTGATGGGCCAGTGAGTGTGCATTGAAATAACCTCTATCGGATGGATTCATCCATGATGCTGTTTGAAGAGAACCATAAGTGGACGGTCATGATATGGTTGGCCGGGTCGTCTCCCATTTTCCCCTCAAACTTGGGGATGTCTGAAGGTAGTTTGGTAGGCATTGTGGGCCATGTGGGTTCATGCAATATAGGATCATTGGTGAGCTTAGTCAGATCCAATATATTGAGGGAATCCAAGTATGGCATCTGGGGTGGCGCTGGGGGGTTAATTCCCATCATGGTGGGAATGGTTTGTGTACCTGAACCTTGAGGAGGGTTAGTTCCAGCCATGGTGTGAGTGTTGTGTGTCCTTGACCCATGAGGGAGGCTAGGTGGGGTGGTACTTCCCCCTTAGGAAGAAGTTTTCCCCAACTTCCGTGTAAAGGAAAGTGAGTGGATGGTTGAACTTGGGAAGTGGACCCAGGTAAAGTGGAACCAAGAAAAGCATATCCCAAGACAATATCACTCACCGGGGTGTGAGAAGGTGGAGTTGATGAGTTGGCAAGACTAGGAACTCCCCCTAGAATAGGAGGGAGATTTAGAAACCGTCTGGAATGACGGGGACTCTGTGGGTCCCCTATGATGTCTGAATACCAAAGTGGATGTGTGCAAAATGGCGATGAGAACAATAAATGAACAAGAGTCTTTGCAATCATTTTTTGAAACTTCACAATATATTTCACAATCGCATGTAATCACAATGGAATCATACAAAAATCAATTGATAAAGAAGCATATATGTGGATAGGTGGATTTTGTTCACATGGGAGAAAAAAAAAAACAAATTCTCGTGTCCTAAAAGACGTAACGTCCTTCCTCTCAAATAGCACTGGAACTTCCAATAACACTCGACAGTGGGGTCTGAATCCACCAGAAGAGTAACTAGTGAAGGATGAAGTAATCAGTTATAATGAGGGTTAGAGGGTGCATATCCCGAAAGAGCTGGCAATATTTCCCAATAGCCACACAAAATCCAATCAAGGTGCAATTGCAACCCACAATTTCCACCTAGGTAGATGTCCTAAAATTTGGTCACTAGGTACCTCGGTCAAAGTGCGACATTTAGATTTTAGGCCTAAGAAATGGGTCACGAGATGGATCCCATCCAAGAGGTAGGTGCCTCAAGGGGGGACACACAGAACAACCAGACCTCGGCCTTCGACCCTTCACGGGTATCTCCCTGCCTTATGGTGTTAGGAACACTTGACTTGGAGGATTTTAAAGTTCCCTATTTGACAGCTTCTACTATTTGAATATGTGAGAACCAGATAATGGGGAGTTATTTGGATGCCTATCTCCGAGATCCTACCTAGACTAAAAAATTTCTTTTGGCACCTCCTGTGGAGTAAAAATTAGTGAGTTCTTTAGAAATGTTTTAGATGTGGTTGTTTGAGAGAGTGGGGGTGTGAACCAATCTCGTTGAAATTAAGTGGGAGTGGATAGTCTCGTCAAAAAAAGGGGTGGGGTGTTTCAGAATCCCTTTGGAGGAAACTTAATTCAACCTCCAAGATTTTAGATGAAACTATGTGAGTGAGTAGTGACTTTGTGTGTGAACAAGTGAAAGTGTGCCAAATTTTTAATAAGTTAGGTGTCACCTTGCAACATGTGGACTTCACGTGGTCCTTACAAGTCTTGATTACCTAATTTTATAGATTCCATTGGTACAACCTTGCGGAATTTTAAAGTCCCTAGAGAACTAGCATGTGGACATGTGGGTTGTTACCAATCCTTTAACTCCCTAGTGTGATTTAATCTAAGAAATCTTAAAAAAACTATCCTAGATTGTGGACATGTGGGCATGTATAGGGCCATTACAAAACCTTTAAACTTCCCTAGTGATGTAATCTAAGAAAGTAGATTCAAAGACTATCCTATCTTTGTAGCATGTGGGCATGCATGGGCCCTTACAAATTTAAGATGTGTTGAAAAAAAAAACTAAGAGGAGTCTCGAGGGGGTTGTTGTCCTCTCCTAAAGATTTTTTCTTTTAAGGGAGATGAAATTTCCCCTCAATTGTTTTTTTGATTCTCAAGATCGCTCTATGAAGCGAGAGAAGAGCATACTCAAAGATTGACGTTCAATTTTTGGTCCTAATGCAAGTGGTTATATTTGTGATATAGAATGATTCCAACTTATCTTTAATCAAAGCAAGCCATCCATGTGGCAAAATGAAAGAAAAAAGAGGATAAATATGGATTTTAACCCCCCTAAGTGCCTATGTTTTGACTAACCCTTCACGTGGAGAGGGAATCTAAGTGTGGTGCATATTACAATCTACATAGAATCAAACTTAAGAAGGCTATGGGCCTTCAACAGATCACAAAAACCCTTACAATGTATGATTTTCTAGACAGATGTGCGGGTTGCAAAGTAGACAGAGGCGCATTTGGCACCAATGCGCAAATGAAAAATGAATTTTTGACGTAGGTGCACATAATGCTATGAGAAACACAGTGAGTTTGGTGCACATGCTCGAAAGACACGCCTGTGGGTTAAAAAACCTGCGCACTTTCTGTTACACGGTCGGGAAGAAAATTTCGGGTGAAATTCTCTCAACTTAGCTCCAAAATTAGCTTTTTGAAGGTAGGCATGGGCCGGTTATGGTTCCTGCAAGTTAAATAAACCAAAAAGAAGTGCTCAAACAACCCAAATGGGGAGGAAATTGATACCTATCCCCAGTGGAGTCGCCAATCTGTTGCGTCCCTTTCGTCACCTAAATGAGCCAAATAAGGACGCTTACAAGTTCAGTTGGGTTAGTTGGACAATACAACAGTGAATGCAAGAGTTAGAAACATCAAGCATGAGAAATAAACAAAAGACTAAGCTATTAACGATAAAAGAAACTAAACTAAGGTGCATAAAGATATTAGAATAAAAAATAAACAACATTCATGCCACCAATGGATAGGATTGTAATAGTGGGAAAACACCAAAGAGAAAGGGATAGTTATGGGTCCCCTCTTCCTCCAAGGGAGGGCTCTTGAACCCCCAAAGATTGCGCTCTTCTTACAAATAACAAACTAGAAGGAAATGGTGAAGAAATCCAAAGATCATTCACTCAAGACGTGATGTGAATAGCTCAATGAAATGGTGCTTGTATTCTCTTGATGAGGAAAGAGGATCCTCCAAGAGAATATAGGAAACATAACAATACAAATGAATTCCTTGGAATGTAGTGCACCCATGGCCTTGTTTTATAGAAAATCTTTGAGGCATTATTCAACTAGTCTTTAGTGTGAACAAGGGGCTCTTTAGGGCACCCTTAGGTCTTTGACATTCCCAAGTTTGAAGAAACATCGAGGGAAGATCCCGCCAACCATTTCATGACTTTCCACTTATGGTGCTCTTCAAAGAATATCATGGAAGACTCTGTCCGTTTAAGGTTATTTCAGTGCACACTCACAGGCCCATCAACAAAATGGTATGTGGATGAAAAATTAGGGTCCCATGTGACTTTTGAATCCTTAGCCAAAGCATTTTTTGCCTTCTTTCAACTACCAGTTCATCATGACACTAGTCTAGAACTGATCTATGAGTGAAAACAAACCTCGGCAATGCATATTTTCAACCACATTCACGAATGGCATCGGTGACGTAGTTTTTGCAAAGAAGAAACCACCAAAGAACAATGTTTCAATTGGTTTCACAAATCACTTGTCTCTATCCTTTCCAAAGATGTGGCCTCCACCTTCCCCCAAACTGAAGAGGAAGCCATCAACAAGGCTCAACAATACAACCTCATTTATTCCCAATCAGGTTACTTATATACAGTAATACTTGATGCACCGAGACCCGTACCATTCAACTAGGAAAAACCTTGGATGTCTCATGCAGTGGATGGATTGATTGGTACCACAACACACCACAATATGTACATCCAACCAACACCTATGTACGATACACCCCAATATCCACTTATGTATGGAGGTCCATCTTATTACCCTCCTCCCTCTTACCAACAACCATATCCTATTTCTCTTCCTACACCCATGAGTGGACCCCTACTGGCACCCATCTGTTAGGACCACATATTGTACCCTTTTTGCCCATACTTTTTGCTATTATTTTACCCTTCATCACCTACATTTTGACTTATACTATCATTTCATCTAATCATTCCAAGGTATACAACGTCCTTTCTCATTACTTTATGC
>WSFP011499989.1:0-13952 GCA_009831015.1 Picea engelmannii | reverse complement strand
CCTTTCTGAGATATTCATCTTCTGTAGGAATATGTTCATGACTCTCTGCATGAGCCATACTTGGTGAATGCCTCCTAGAAACTGGCGGTGATGATATAATATTCCTTATTGAAGGATGAGAACTTGGCTCTACAAGTTGACCTTCCCCTCTTGTGAGTTTCAACCTTGTGAGCATCAGAAAAAAAAACACTTGCAAATAATCAAGTCTTAAAAAACCTTTGCTATGATACCAACATGATCTAAAAATGAAGAACACTTGTATTCCTGAAAATATTTGCAAGATTTAATTCATGTGTTAAAATTCAAATGGATAAATTTTGCAACACAAATTTTATAGAAATTACTCATTCAATATGCATATAAACAACAACAAATAATAGTGAACAGAAAACAAATAACACAGGAAATGATAAAGGAGTTCACCCCTCTCTTGGGCTACATCTCCTGGTCCAGCTTCCAATGGATATTTTGTATTATTTTGTCAAAGTGATCAAATATGTCCTTTACAATGCTCAAAATGCCAAATAGATGGCTCCACTAGCTTCAGAACGGCCAAAAATTGAAGAAGATAGGCTTCATGGAAGTTCCCCTTCAAACTTGTTGTCTCTGGATCGCCAAAATGCACCCTTGTTGCCTCAACCTAGCCCCCATGCACATTTATGTGGAAAAATCCAGCACTGGGCACAACCGCACAACTGGTGTGAACTGTAGGACGATTACGCGCCAACCCCTAACCGTCTAAGACCGTGGGCATATGAAGCGCCATACGACCACGCACAAATATACAAAAGGGGCTAAGTTTAAACCCAAGTCACATGGAAAGATCCATGTGCCCAGGTGCGCGGGTGTTTAAACGTTTGAAACACGTGGGCGAAGGTTATATGGTAGCAACACATGACCGGGGCCCGGGGCTTAGCCCCGACCCGGACCACACCCAATCCAAAACAAATGAAAATTTAAATAATAAAAAATGCATTCATACGTTAAGAAACATATGGTGGCGCACCGGTTGGGCGGCCCTTCCCAAGTCTCTTCCCCTGCCCAGAGGTCGCGGGGTCGAGTCCTGCCGATTGCAAAGATTTTAAACCACCGTCCAAGTGACATGTGATGACCATTGATTGGGCCACGTGTCACCATGCTATTAGCCATCAATATGCCACGTGTCCAAAGTTCATTCATCCACCTAACTGCCAACTGTCTGCCACTCAGTTTTGCCACGTGTCGTACGGACTTTCCACATGTCGTATAGACTGCTAGGTCAGCATCCATATGGACTGTACGGACTGTACAACCAACACATTTTTTTTGCCTGTTTCTTGTTTTGAACAGAACATGATATCTCTCTCTCCCGACGTCTGTTTGAACCCAAACAAGTTGCATTGGGTTTGTGCGATGAGGCCTACGCTCCCATTCGATTTGAAGCGATTCCGAGGACTTTGAATTTTTGAGCAAAATTTGATCCCCTGGATCATACATAGCAAAACATAACCAAGAAGACATGACGCAACAATGGGAGAAGCTCTGGAACAACTCCCATTAGCCAAAAATAAAAATATTCTAGTGGCTAATACTACAAAACCAAATCCTAACATGGGAAAATTTAAAGAAGAGAGGTTTCATAGGCCCCTCAAGATGTCACCTATGTGAAGAAAAGGAGGACACTATGAACCATCTCCTGGATGAATGTCCCTACACATCATAAGTATGGGACTAGGTGACAAGCATATTCTGATAGTCTAATAGGGTCAGAGATAATATTTTCACAACTATAACCACATGGAAGGAAAAATATAGCAAAAATGAAAAGGTGAACCTCTGCTGGACACTTATCCATGGCATGATCATCTCGACAATATTGAAGGAAAAAAATAGGCACGTCTTCATGAATCAAGGATGGACGACTGGAAATATCAAGGAAACAGTTAGAGCTATGACAAGAGAAATGGTACAGAGCCTCAACTGCCAAATAGGAGGAGAAAAACTCACAGACCAGGATCTCAGAATCCTAGAGGCATTTCAATTGAAAGGAGGACACAACCCCAGGCAAGTGATATGGTTACTGCAACTACAAGTAGGTGAGCACAACTAGAAACCACCACCATAGGGATCCCTTAAGATAATTTTTGATGGGGCATCGAAGGGTAACCTAGGACGGACAGGTACAGGGGGAGTAATCAGGGACGATCAAGGAACAATTATCCTATTGTACACTGGGAGTCTGGGAAACTCAACAAACAACACTGCGGAACTTAGAGCCCTGGAGATTGGCCTCGAGATACTACACAGGGAAGGGATGACCAATGTAGTAGTGGAAGGAGACTCCATGTTGGTCATCAACACAACAAAGAAACTCCAAAACAACACCAAAGTGGTAAAAATCCAGATGCACTGACGCTTGGCATACTCCTTACAAAAAATTCAGGAACATTTGCAGACAAGGATCACAGTTGAGTTGAGTTGGGTCCGAAGGTCAGAAAATTGACTAGCAGATAGAATAGATAATGAAGGGGTTGACAAGGAAGGAACACAACTAGATTCCACATGGAATAACATCCCGGAAGGTCATTTTCAGATAGATTGTTCCCAACTAAAGGAAAAGGACTATGACAACAACCAAAGTACGAGTGACCACATTGAGGCTGGAGGCATGAAATTAATTGAAGAGAAAGTCATATGAAGGCAAAATTCGATAGGCCACATTCTCAACATGATTTACAATGAAAATCACAGTCACGCCACAAGAGGAGGTAAGACACCACGATCTTGTCAATAGAACAAAGTATAGGGGTTGGACTTGGGAGAGCGGAAAGGGTAATCCACAGCCAGAAAATGATAAAAATCAAAAGGTTAGCCCGAGAGATGTAATGGGTACACCTGAGCCACACATAGGTTCCAAGGGAGAAAATTATTGTCATAAAAAGTACAAGGAAAATGATTGGCATCGGGACGATGATAGGAATCCCAAACACACACAATCTGAAACTAAGAAAAAGGAACGAAAGGTACGCCTTTACGGGAGATCCATGATCGCTGGGACAAAATCACCTCTAGGGAAACCCCATAAAAGAAGAAACATCAGGGATAGCAAAATACCAACGAGTAGCAATTACAGAGACCAGGAAGGGTCAAATAGAGGTGGAGGATGAAGTCATGACAGAAGCCACTCCATTCAAACAGAGATGGTGAGAATGAAGAACACATCGAGTAAGAGGGGGCCCCAAGGAGAGGAACCCCCAACAAGTGCCTGAAATACCACTAGGATGAAACAAGCGGCCAAAGAGTCCAAATATGCCTTTCTTGAGCAGGTTGATACAAAAGGAAAGACGATCATCGACAGATGGGAGCAAGAAGTCAACAACAAGTGCTAGGGAAAATCCTGGGCGGAACTCATCTAAGAAGTCGACGGGATAAGGGACCGAGGGGCCACACAGCCCAGGAAAACCCTCTACCAAAAACCAGTGGAGGAAGTGTGGTGCATAGAAATCCTAATAAGTAAGATGAGAGCTGACAAGAGAGAGACTAGTAGGGGAAAAAATGAGGCCACAAGAAGGAACACATAGAAATTATGAGTCGCCACATTAACCTGGAGGCCAACGCAAGACGAATAGAAGAGGACTAGAGGAACCAAAGTGAAAAATTGGAAAGACTAGAAGGAATATTCCAACTCTACCTTCGCTATGTCCACCACATGGAAATCACTCCAGCAGACCGACGTGTCACACCAGCCTACATCATAAGGATGTGCACGATGGAACAAAAAAAGGAGAACCCGACAAGGAAGGAAGGAGAGGAAAGAAACCCAATCCTCTTGGAATAATGCAACCTCAACCCAAGGTGCTTTTGTCTATCAGTGTATGATAAACCCTCGTTATGCTTTCCTGGATTTATTTTTTTCTTATGTATAGTTTTTTCAAATGAATTTTCGGAGACTCATTCGGTTTCCTCGGGTGGCGACCTAGGCCTCCCTCTGTCTATGTAGACAACGTAACTTCAGGGCCCCTGACCTGGTTTCCTTTTTGGAAGATCAGGGGTTGACCCTCCATTCCTTTTTGTACTATATTTTTCTCAGTAATATAGAATCTCAACTCACTTACAAATTTATTTTTTATTTATTTTTTTAATTCCATGACGAAGTTGAGGCCATGTGATTAATTTTTTCATTGAAGTTTTTTTTTTTTTTTTAATTCCATGAAAAAGTTGGGGCCATGAAATAATTATTAATGGTATTTATACTTGAAAGAATTAAAAACAAATTTATAGATGCTAAAACAACAAAAGTATTTTATATCCAAAATAATGAAAATTAACACGTCATCCTGTAAAAATCTATCTAAAAACAAAGTTTAGATTATAATAGAATAACTATATTTTTTGAACATTTAATTCTATGCTCATTAAGTATCATCAAAATAATTTTAAATGGATGTGATCAAAATAATTTTAAATAGTGGTAATTATCTACCCATACTTATGCTTTAGAAATCTTCCAATGTGGAAACCTTATTTAAAATATTGCAAGTTATTCATAAAACACATAAATTTATCAATTTTATGAGTAAATGGTTTTAACACTAAAAAAATTGTAATGTCTTCTCTTTTTAGAAAACCACAACATAAATCTCACATATCTAAGAGTGTGATGCATTAAATAGTAAAATAAAATTATATATTATATATGTAAGTATTAAATAGTAAAACAATGTTATATGTTATAAATGTTACAAAATAAGTGTCTCTACAATTATTATCCCTATATGTTATATGTAAGCACGCAAATAAAAAATGGGGGGAAAAATGAGAAATCATGCATCCTAGCATGACAAACTAAACCAGATGACGATGAGCGTGAGGGAGATCTATCATTGTGTTGTGGGCCATATTTAAATAGCTCACAACTTTCAAATTTTGAGAAACGTGATTCGTGAGATTTGGGAGATCAAGATTTTGTTGGAGACTTTCAAATTCAAAATCCTCACAACTTTCAAATTTTGAGCAACATGATTCGTGAGATTCGAGAGATTTCTTGCAGAAGCCAATCAAGATTTTGTTGGAGACTGATGGGACTTATCCGTTAGAATTTTTGGAGAATGACGAGATTTAGAATCAATCTTTTTTGTATATTAGTTTTTATTGTATCTGTTAGCTTTTTTGGTGACTTGCGATTTAAAATCACACTTTTTTGTATCAGCTCACTTTAACCGTCGAGGAGGGGCGGAATTTATATATATGTCTGAGTTTTCATTGCACTTGTTTGTTCAAGTCCTCCTCCCCTATCAATTGTAGAGTCTCTATGTATTTTTATTTGTATTTGCAGAGACACTTGTAAATAGAGATCAGATGTATGAAAATTAATATTTCAAGTCAATTAAAGGATGTCAAACAATCAATGTTTGAGAAAAAGAAGAGAAAATTGATAGCACCAAGGAAAAATAAACATGGAAAAGTGGAAACTAGAGCCATGAAAATTGCCTATGAATATGTCAATGCACATTAAAAACACATAGTCAAATTGTCTATGCACATTAAATTTTCTATGCAGATGCCAATGCACATTTTTTTTTTTGTAAGTGAGTGTGAAATCCTGTATTACTAAAAGAAGTTATGATACAAAAAAGGCAAGGGGAATCCCTTGATCTACCAAAAAGGAAACCAGATTAGGGATCTCAGAGTTGCGCAGATAGCAGGGGAAGGGTTGGGCCACCACCATGGGAAACTGACCCAGTCCCCCATAAACCAGTTTGAAGACGAAACCAAAACATATAAAAAAAACATAACCAAAAAAAGGAGTAGATCCTATACTGAAAACAAATTGACCTAGTGTTGAACCTGCACTAGTCGAGGATGATGGGATGTTGTGCGTCTCCATCCTTTCTTGCCTCATTTTCCTTTCTCTACTCCACCGTGTGCATCTTCCTGATACAAGTAGGTGTTCCACTCTGGTCTACTAGAGTGATTTCCATGTGGTGGAGATAGCGTAAGTAAAGGTGGAATTGGCTTTCCATTCATTCCATTTTAACCTTTTAGCTTCTCTGGTCCTCATCTAGTCTTCTTTCACTGGTCTCCAGGTTGCTAATGCAACTGAGAATTTTTTTGAGCACCTTCTTGTGGTCTGTGATAGCCTCCATGTGGGTCCCTTTCCGGTCAGTGTTCATCTTGCCTATTATAATTTTTTCTCACTAGGCCTCCTCCACCGTTTTGTGGTAGAGAGTTGTTCTGGGCTGCGTAGCCCCTGGATCCCTTAGCCCATCTCCTTCTTGAATTAGTTATGTCCAGGATTTTCCCTTGTGTGTGGTGTTGATTTCTTTCTCCCATCTATTGATAATCACTTTTCCCTTTGGATCGACCTACATGAGGAAGGTACCCTTGGCTTCTCTAGTCACTTTCTCCATCCTTGTGATCCTCTGGGTGCTTGTCGGAGGTTCTTTTCCCTTGGGGCCTCTCTTACTATGGGTTTTCTTCATTCTTACCATCTCGTCTTGCTTGTGGTGGTTTTTGTCTTGGGTTCTTCTCCTATGCCTATTCTCCCCTTCCTAGTATGTAATATGGGCTTTGTAGTTGCTTCTCTCCGGTCTATGGATATTCCTGGTGTTACTTATTTTATGGGTTTTCCCCGGATATGGGATCATCCCAAAAATCATGGATTGCTCATAAAGGTGTACCTTCTGGTCATTTCTCACCATTTTAGAGTGTGTTCTCTTGGGATCCCCATCATCATCTCTGCGCCAATCCTTTTCCTTGCACGTTGTACAACAATCATTACCCCTCCCCGTATCTGTACTTGGGTGAGGTGTACCCATACTTGGCCATTGGGAACCCTTTTGTCCTTCATCCTTTGCCACCTGCTGATTAACTTTTCTGCTTTCCCATGGGAAACCCCTATACTTCTCCCTATTGACAGGACCATGGTGTCATACCTTCACTTGTTGTGTGACCTGGAACTGCATTGTAATTCGTCTTTTAGTGTTGGGCTATCGAATTCTAACTACATCCTACATGCCCCTCAGTTATTTATGCACCTCCATCATCGATGTGGTTGTCTGTACTTTGGCTGTCGTAATAGTCTTTTCCTACTAGTTGGCTATAGTCATTTTGGAACTGACCATTTGGGATGTTACTCCAGATAGTGTCCAATTATGGTCCTTCCTTATCAACCCGCTCATTATCAATTATGTCCGCTAGTCCATTTTCTAACCTCTGTACCCATCACAACTCCACTATGATCCCCATCCGCAAGTGCTCCTGATTTTTTGCAAGGACTATGCCAAGCACCACTGCCTCTGAATTTTTCCCACTCTGGTACTATTTTGGAGTCTCCTTACTGTGTTGATAACCAGTGTGGAGTCTCCTTCCACTATGATGTTTTTCATCCCTTCCTGGCTTACAATCTCGAGGCTAGTCTCCAACACTCAAAATTTTGTGGCGTTGTTGGTTTAGTTTCCCAGATTCCCAGCATATAGTCGGATGATATTTCCTTTACTGTCCCTAATTAATCCTCCCATTCCTATCCATCCTGGGTTACCTTTCGATGCCCCGTCGAAATTCATCTTGAGGGAGCCCACTGGTGGGGGTTCCCAATTGCACTCACCTACTTGGAGTTGCGGTGGTCTTCTTACCTGATTGGGGTTGCGTCCATCTTTCAAAAGGAATGCTTCTAGAATGTAGGACTCCTAGTCTTTGAGTTGCGCTCCTCCTTTCTGGTAGTTGCAGCTCTGTATTGTTTTCTTTTTCATGGAGATTATTGTTTCCTTGATCTTCCCTTCTAGCCATCTTTGGTTCCTGAAGATACGTCGGTTCCTTTCCTTCCATATTTCCCATAGGATCATTCCTGGGATGAGGGTCCAACATAGGTTCACCTCTTTGTTTTCATTGTATTTCTCTTTCTAAGTATTGATATTTGCGGAGATGTTACCTTAGATCGTATTTGGTTATCGGAAGATACCTGTCGCCCAGTCCTAGATCTTTGTTGTGTAGGTGCATTCGTCAAAGATATGGTTCATTGTTTATTCCTTGGCTTGATAGAGGTGAGATATGGAAGGACCTATGAATCCTCCTTTCCTTAGGTTTTCCCAAGTTAGAATTTGGTTGTGGAGTATTAACCATTGGAAAATTTTAATGTTTAGCCAATGGGGGTCATTCCAGAGCTTATCCCATTGTTCCATCAGGTCTTCTTGGTCTTGGTTCGCAATTGGCCATTTCCTTCTGTGACTGCAGTTTTAGGTCTCCCCAATTCCTCCTCCACCGCTTTTACTGTTGTTGTGGTTTGGGCTCTAATCAGTGGGGTGAGAGTGTTCCAGATTTTCCATTTGTTGCTATCTATTTCTTGTTTCCAGTAATGGTAGACTCTGGTTTTTCCTTGTGCGATCAGCTCCTATTGGAGTGCCTCTCTGTTAGGTTTCTCCATTCTAGGTTCCTGTTGCCAGGCGTCCTCCCAAAATCTGGTCGTTCTGCCATTCCTGACTTACCAAAAGTTGTATGTATGAATCGAGGCTTTATTGCGCCAGGCTAGGTTCCAGATGGTTGAACCTTCCTTGATGCCTCCGAAGAATATTCTTTCCTACTCAATTATGTCCGGGGCATACTTTTCCTTCCACAAGGTTACCCATGGTGTAGTAGCTTCTTTAACCTACCGTCACCATAGTTTTGCCCCATAGGCGTCATTGGTCACTTATGGGTCTTGTAGCCCCAGACCTCCTTTTCGTTTTGGTTTACAGACCTTCTCCCAAGCCACCAAGGCCCATTTTTTCCTTGTTTCCACTCCTCGCCACAGGAAGTCCCTTTGGATGGTTCTTATTTTTTGTAGAATCCCCTTCGGAGTTGGGAAAAAGGACATCATAAAGGTTGGAATTGCTTGCAAAATAGACTTGGTTAGAATAAGTCTTCTGGCTAGGTTGAGGGATCTGTACATCCAGTTTTTCACCCGTTCCTATAATTTCTTGATTATTCCTTCCCAAGTGGACATTTTGTATGATTTGTCTGTCAGGGGTATGCCCAAGTACTTAGTTGGGAGTGCTTTGCATTCAAAGCCCATAATATTGGCCAAATTACTTTATATTGTGGGGTTGGTATTGAAGAAGAAGATCATAGACTTGGAATGGTTGATATAGGCACCTGAGGCTTCCCAAAACTCTTCTAGGATTTGCTTTTAGGGTTTTGCTTCCTTGACCATGGATATTCCATGAAAGGTTTGACACCTATTATTTCACCTATTGCAGTTGCGCTTTTAATGCTTCAACTAAGACCTTCCATCATCAGAATGAAAAGGAAGGGGGATAGTGGGTCTCCTTGTCTGATGCCTCTTATGGGGAAGAAATGTTTGGTTGGGGCTCCATTTATTAGCAGTGAAGAGCTTTTTCTGGAAACTTGGCTAACTATCTAGCTGATCTAGTGTTGGGTGAAACCAAAGGCTTCCAAGGTCTTGACCATATAGTGCCAGCTAATTTTGTCATAATATTTTTCTAGGTCAAGTTGTATTATCATTCCCCCTCTCTTCTGAAGCTTCAACGTGTGGATCAGCTCATGGGCATGGATAATATTGTCCATTATCTGTTTTCCTTCCATGAAGCCTGCTTGTTCTTGTGAGATCAATGAGGGTAGGAGGGGTTTCAATCTATTTTCTACAACTTTGGAGATTATCTTATAAACCACATTGCACAGTGCTATAGGTCTGTAACAATTTGGGTTTTTTACTTCATTTTATTTGTTGATTAGTGTAATCATCTTAGAATTTAGCACTTTTATAATGGAGGCTAACCTTATAGAGTCTTCCACAACCTTATAAACATCTTATCTGACAGTTTCCCAACAGGCTTTGAAAAAATCCACTGTGAAGCCATCTGGACCTGGGGCTTTCCCGTTGGGCATCTCCTGGAGTACTTGGTTAATTTCCTCCTCCTCAATGTGTTTGTTTAGGTTTTTATTTTGTTCCTCGGTGACTAGGCAGGGGATATGCTAGATTATCCTTTGTATGGCCTTCATTCTATCCTAGTTGGGTTCCTGGGATATCCCATGGAAGTGGTTTACCAGAGTAGTTTCGATCTCCTTATGTGACTCTCTCTCTATTTCGTCTCGGTCCTTAATCTTCAGGATTTTGTTATGGGCTCTTCTGGCCATGGTTGTTCTATGAAAAATCTTGGTGTTCCATTCTCCTTCCTTTAGCCATATGATACGAGACTTTTGTCGCCATAGTGTTTCTTCCTGTTGGAATTGATATTCCCATTCATGGATTATCTGGATCTCTTCCTTTTTCTGCTCCTCCGTATAGCCCTCTGAAATGTAGGTTTCCTAGAGTTTTTTCATTTTTTATTTTATGTTTTTCTTTTCTTGGTTTATGTTCCCAAAAGTGTCCTTGTTCCACTCCTTCAGCCTACATTTGATATACTTTACTTTCTTATAGAGTTTGAACATCCTTGTCCCTTGCTCTGGTTTCTCCTCCTGCCACCACTGTTTGATTCTTTCCTTGAAGGTCGGGTGTGCAATCCATAATTTCTCAAATCTGAAGGGTCTATTCTTTGGTGTGGTTTGGAAGCCTGCCTCCAATTGCACTGGTCAGTGATTGGATCCCCCCCAATGGAGGATGTTTCAATATGAGGTTATCCCCTACATAATGATTGACTCTGATACTACGAATCTATCGAGTCTTATTTCTCCCTGATACAGATTCGTTTGTTTATTGTTCCAGGTGAACTGGCCATTATTATTTTTGAGGTCTACCATCTTTGTTGTTCCTATGAACTTTGAGAATTCTTTTGCATCCCTATCTAGTCTTCTTGTACCTCCTCTTTTCTCCACAAGTGACGTGATGATGTTGAAGTCCCTTGCAAGGATCCATTGGAGGTTGCTGGATCAGGTTTTATGGTCTTCTAAGTCTTGTGTCATTCCTCTCTTTTCCTCTAACACCTGGGGCCCATACACATTAGTGCATAGAATCATCTCTCTGTTTCCAATGTTTTGCATGTGAACCGTGAGGGTGTGCCTGGTTGCTTCTGCTGCTAGTAGGCTTAGTACTAGTGGGTTCCACAATGTGAGAATTCCTCCGTCCATTTGGTGGCCTCCGACAACCACCATCTTGTACTTGCGCTATTGTTGTTTACTAATTTCCTCCATTCTGTATGTATTTCATTTTGTCTCTTGTATAAAACAGAGATCTGGTTGTTCTTACTTTATTCTATTCCTAAGGATTCTTTTCTTTCTCGGGATGTTTAGGCCTCTTATATTCTAGGTTGTAACCTTCATTTTAAACATGTGGGGGGGAGTTGGGGAAGAATTTATTGATATTACCCAAGTTTATCAGTAGTTCTCCAAGATCCTATAGGGCTACGATATTTGATTTCCTGCCTTTTTTCCTCCGCGTCTGCTTGGGTGAGAGTTGTGGTTGTCCCTCGCCTATTTTGATTCCTAAGTTTCCAATATCATCGTGTGTGCTCTTTATTCCTCTGGATTTGGCTTCCTCCCTTAGGAGAAATACGTACTGAATGTGGTCAAGTTGTTATGTTGGAACATTGTCTACTCCGTGTCTTTTCAATTGCTCCAATATGTTCAAGAGATCTATCTCTTCCCTTTCCACAAGTTCTTTGAGATCAGGATCTTATGTGCCCACTTTGCTTGGGGTCATTTCCACATCTCCCTCTGCTTCTTTCATAGGGGTGTTTTTGTCTCTGATTTCTCCATCCATTAGGGTTGCACAACTTCCCTGTTCCTTCTCATTACCTGGTCGATCGATGGGATTGTTTGTTGCTTGCTCTTTGGTTTCTTGAGATTTTGTTGAATCCTTTTCGTTTTCTGCCCCTTTGTTGTTTTTGTCCCTCCCTTCCATTTTATTCTATGTCTCCGGGTTATTTCCTACTAGGGTTCTTCTCTGCGTTTTGTTTTCTCTTCTTATGGGGTTTGGTTTTATAAACCCATCCTCATCCCGCTATGGTTTGGGGTTTTCCGCTTCCTTTTTTTTTATTTAGAGGGCATTCTATGATCAAGTGGACATGCTCATGGCATCTTCTTCATCTGAAGGGGATCTATTCGTAATCTATGTTTTGGATCCATTCCTCATCCCTGAATTCCATACTTATGGCTTCTGGGAGGCTCCCGACACATCCATTTCTATGCAGATTCTTTCTTAAGATGTATATCTCCCTTTTAAGGAGGCTTCTGAGGTCTTCACATATTTCCCCAGTTTGTTTCCTATTTCTTCAAAAGTAGAGGCTAACCAGTATTCTAAAGGTAAGGAATAAAATCTCAGCTAGACCGACACATTTTTGAAAGTCTCTTTTTCTGGGGAGAAATTTTCTTTCCATGGCCGCATGTACAGTCTTGTTGCAATGTGGAAGTATGGGCCTCCCTAAAAGACTCTATCCATGTCCTCCATGTTCATGAATATTGTTCTGAATAATCCATTCAAGCCCAGGTGGAGCTCCACTTCTCCGTTTGGCTTCCAATTGTATTTAATCTAGTTGTGCAACATTCTTTTTATGGGCCACAGACCCATGAACTTGCATATTAGAACATGCATCTTCATCTGGTCCCTATAGAGTTGTGTTTTTGGATCCTCTAGTATCACCTTGGGTATCATTTCTCTTTTGGGTTTGCACGAGTTGCGCCCTTCTGCCCCGTTGGGCGTTGTTGTGTCTTGCACCTCCCTGTGACTTTCTCTGGCTTCTTCTCCCATGCACTCACTCCTGCCCTGGTTTTTTTCCTGACCTTTTTCTAGGCCTTATCCTGAGGTGCCTGTCACCGGTGCCTTGAATCCTATGCCTCTTGTCCCTTTCCCTCTGTCTACCACTACATGTTTGTATGAGGGAGTACCCTTACCCCCTCCTTTGGTGCTCATGCTCTCCTCTTTTATGGTCGCGACTGTCAACCCCTATCTTGCAGTTGCTCCACTCTCAAGGACCTCATTATATGCCAATACACATTAAAAACACGTTATGTAAAAAATAATAGTATATATTCCATAATCAATCACACTCGATATACTAGTACTCTAAGTTGATACAATGGAGTTACTAGTACAGATTCCATGTGCTTCTCTTATTCCTTACTAGTCATCAATATATAATTTTATTCTACTCGAAAGTGGTATCTATATTTCATTCATTTCAAATAATCTATTGCACAATTATGGTTATGATTATACTATGATATCTAGGGGATTACTTATACACAACCAAAAAAAATAAATTTGAAGTATTAGATTACCTTTGTGAATCATATGATATGATTAACTAAAGCGAATCGTATATGCTACATAATTGGGTGTGGTTCATTGTATAGAATGAATGGCCCCAAAGTGGCCCACAAATGATGGTAATGTAAAAATAAATAAATAAAAGGAATATTAAGAAGTCATAAAAAGAAGAAAAAAGACAAGACATACCTGATCTTTGATATTCTAATGTGTAGAATTGCATTGATACAACATCTAGAGAATCTGCAAATGCGCGAACTACATACTGTAGTAAATAAAAACATAATTATATTTAGTTTTTAGTAAAAACCAAAAAATACTTTTAAGACATGTCAATAAATCCTAATAGAAATTAAAACCAACAAGATTGCAAATAGTAAATACCATTGATATTATTTTTTGTAAAATCCATATAAGAGGAGATTAAATAGTCACACACACACACACACATAAAATGAGATGAACTCAATAATATCCTCTTGGTTTCGAGAATAATTTATTGGAGTCATCTAATCTTGGAGAAAACCTCTGCGATCTGAAGGAGCAACAATGAAGTGAACAATGATTATGTTGTTGCTCTGTTGGATCGAGAGAGGATTGCTCCAAGAATAAACGACTCTAATAATTTTTTCTCTACTGAACATGGCCAACCATGTGAAGGTGGAAGCTCCTATGGCCCCTCTCCCCTCCCTCATATCACTCTCAATTCCCTACTAGCCAATCTATATTCTACTAAAAAATATGCATTAAAAATATTGAAAATTGATAAAAAAAA
>WSFP011499980.1:0-13952 GCA_009831015.1 Picea engelmannii | reverse complement strand
GGTCCACCCCATCCCCTCATTAAATCTTGAGGAGCCTCCCCACCTACCATCCTGAAAGAAATTCATTCCTGGGTCAGAGATTTGTTTTGGTATTAAGCAAGTAAAAACCAATATGGTACTGGTTCGGTGGAAGTTAACACAACCGTTTCGGGTCCCTTCCACCACCTTTTCATTAGCCATTGTGGTCTCTTTTAGCACATTCCCTTCCTAGTAGTCATGCAATACATGTTCATAAATAATTTACATTCATTGACCTTTTATACAAAGGTCCATCAAATAAAACATTCACACCTTTGAGTTTTCCATAGTTCCCAGGCCAATCTAGTTATATTTACAGACTGGGGAAAATAGGGCGTTACAATTCCCTCCCCCTTAAAGGAACATCATCCTCGATGTTCTATCTATCAACATGGAATGTATGTACATAAGTAAACAAAATCAAATATGCATGTTTCATGGCATATTCCATTTCCCACATAGCCTCATTTGGGCCAAAGTGTTTTCACTGCACCTTGACCTGTGCAATGGTTCAGTTCCTGAGTGGGGTTTCCTTCCTGTCTAGTATGCATTGAGGTTCTAGCTGGAATTCTCCCTCCGGTTCCACCTGGATCATAGACCATTCAATTATATGATTAGAATCGTGTACATATTTCTTCAACAATGAAACATGGAAAACATTATGTGCTTTTATTGTGGGATGGAGTGCTAGCCTATAGGCTACATGTCCCATTCTATTTAGAACTTCAAAGGGTCCACAATACCAAGGTGCCAACTTGGCACAAGCTCCCATCCTCATGGAACACTTTCTAGGCCTAACTTTGAGATAGACATGGTCTCCCGTCTTGAATTCTCTAGGGGTTCTCTTTCTGTCGATGTAACTTTTTTGTCTGTTCTGAGCAATTTTCAGATTTTTCTTTATCTGAATCACTTGTTGTTCCATTTCTTTCAAAATGTCGGGTCCAATAGTAATTATGTTTATGGGATTACTCCAACTGACTGGAGTGTTGCACGACCTACCATACAAGACTTAGAAAGGACTCATCTTCAGTGATTCTTGGTAACTGTTGTTGTAGGCAAATTCCACCAATGGCAGGTAATCTTCCCACTTTTTAGGTTGATGCATTACATGCATCCTTAGCATGTATTCTAATATTTGGTTCACTCTTTCTGTCTATCCATCGGTTTGAGGATGATAGGCTATGCTAAACAATAATTTGGTCTCCAGACCAACCATTAGATATTTCCAAAAGTTTGAAGTAAACTTCGTGTCTCTGTCAAACACGATTTCCTTAGGCATGCCGTGTAGTCTGAATATTTCTTTCATGAATAAGTTGGCAATATCTATTGACTTGCAAGTCGATTTGACAAGAATAAAGTGAGCGAACTTGCTTAACTTGTCCACCACTACTATGATGGCGTCATTTTGTTTGGTCGATGTTGGTAATCTGGTGATGAAATCCATGGAGATGGTTTCCCATTTCCATTCTGGGATTGGTAGAGGTTGTAATAATCCTGCTGGGTGTCGGTGTTCTGCTTTAACTTGTTGGCATTCTATGCGTTTGTCTAAGTACTGAGCTATGTATTTCTTCAATCCAGGCCAATAGAATTGTTTCCTAGTGGCCGTGATAATTTTCTGGTATCCTGGGTGACCAGTATATGGTCTTTTATGTATTTCATCCGTTATGAACCTCTTCAAGTCATCACAATCTGGAATATACAATATGTTTCTGTAAGTTAGCAGACCTCCATATAGAATCTGATAGCCTTCATACTTTAGTCCTGCGGGTTCTTGCTCTAGTTACGAGGTCATGGTCTGGAAGAATGTTTCTGTTTCTTGTGCATTCCTGATGCTTTCCTTGACATTCGTCTCACAGGTGATCACCGCTTCCAGGTGAATTGTTTTCATAATTCTGCTAAGGGCATCAACCACCTTATTTTCCTTTCCTTTGATATGTTTGATTTTGAAATCAAAATCGCTAAGGAGGGCCATCCACCTAGCTTGTCTAGAATTGAGTTTTGGTTTGTCAAACAAGTGTCGCAATCCACAGTGGTCTGTCATAAGTACAAATTTCCTACCCATGAGGTAATGCCTCCACATTTTCAAGGTGTGCACTATGGCGAATAACTCTAGATCATGGGTCACATAGTTGACTTTGTGCTCATTCAATTTATGGGATTCATAACAAACTACGCTTCCTTCTTGCATAAGGAATCCTCCGAGTCCTTCCTTGCAGACACGTGTACACATGAGGAAGTCATTTTCGGGATCGACGATATTCAACACGGGTGCATGGGTTAGAAGGCATTTTAGGGACTGAAACCTTTCTTCACATTCTGGTGTCCAAATGAATTTATCCCCCATTCTTCTAGAGGGAAGTGATCGGGCAACCAATCTTGGAGAATCCTTTTATAAATCTCCTATAGTATCTCGCTAAGTCCATAAAGAATATGATATCCAAAACATCCTTTGGGGTAGGCCATTCCATGATAGACCTGATCTTGCCAGGGTCTACTGCTACCCCTTCTTCAGATATGACATGGCCCAAGTAATGTATTTTCTTCTGGAAAAAGTCACACTTGATAAATTTGGCATAGAGATGATGTTCTCTTAGCACTTGAAGCACAAGTCTAAGATGTTCCTCATGTTCCTCTCTGTTCTTGGGGTAGATTAAAATATCGTCAATAAAAACTAGTACAAATTTGTCTAGGAATTTGCTGAGTACATTGTTCATCAAGCACATAAAAGTGATAGGGGAATTCGTTAATCCAAATGGTACTACCACAAAATTGCAGTGACCATATCTCGTCCTGAAGACGGTTTTGTGGATGTATTCACCCTTGATTCAGACTTGATGGTATCTAGATCTTAGGTAAATATTTGAGAAGATGGAAGCACCTCCCAATTGGTTGAACAAATCATTGATCATGGGTAAGGGGTACTTGTTCTTTATGGTTACCTTATTGAGTTGTCTATAATCTATGCACAGTCGGAGGGTACCATCTTTCTTCTTCACAAACAAGATTGGTGCTCCCCATGGAGACACACTGGGCTGGATATATCCTTTTTCCAACATTTCTTTTAGTTGTAATTTAAGCTCAACTAGCTCGAGTGTGCTCATCCTATAGGGTGTCCTAGACACTGGCACCACTCCTGGTGCAAGTTATATCGAGAAGTCAATGTCCCTTATTGGAGGTAGACCCGGTACCTCTTCTAGAAACACATCTCTATATTCTCTTAGTATGGGGTGGTATTTGAGGCTTGGTCTGTCATCCTCGACTGATTTCAACACCCGTATCACATATTGTGGACATCCCTTTCTGCAATACTTTCTCATTTGAACTGATATTCATCTCACCGAGACAGGTTTCTGGATCCCTTGAAGGGTTATCCGTCTTCCTTCTTCACTTATACATTGTAAAGTTTTATGGTAACAATCCAGTCTGGTTTTATATGTGGCTAGCCAGTCCATACATACCAATCAACAGGTCATACGATCCGAGGGGTAGTATTTTAAGGGTTGCTTGGGTGGGGAATTCACCCATGGTGAATTGGAAAGCTGGTATGACCTTCGCTACCTTTATTTTGGTGCCAGTGGCTAACTATACCAACCATGGTTTGGCATGTTTATGTGGTTGTAATTTACACTTATCAACATCTTGAGGAGATATATAACTCAAATTTGAACCAGGGTCAATTAAAATAGACACTAGATGGTCGGTGATCATACCTTCCATATACACCACTGAAGCTTGGTGGTCGGCTTGTTTATTATCCATGGATGCATAGATTTGCGACATACTCCTCGCCATGTCATTGACGATGGTAGCTTCCTGGACGTTGTAAATTTTCCTACTGTTCTGTTATCTGTGCGGACAGTCCCTCAGTAGATTTTATTCTCCACAACCCCAAAATTTCAAAGGTTATTTCTTTGGGTTATCAGTCTTTCCTGGGGTTGATCCGAGAGGTCTGTTTTCTCTTTGGAAAGGGAAATTCTGCTGGTGTACACTTCGGGTCAGAAAGTTCATCCTTGAATCCTTCTTATAGTTTTTAAATTTTGGGGATTTAAATCCCTTTTTCTGGAATCCCGAACTATTCTTCTGCTTCCAGCCTTCGCGAGGTTCTGGACGAAGCCCGAACTATTCATAAAAATATCTTGCCTTTCAGATAGTGTCTTCTAGGATTCCTGGCTCGTTAAACTCAATCCTATTCTGATAGTCCTTAGGTAGCCCACTGATGAATCATTGCAACTTTGCATTTTCTGCTTTTATGTAGGGTACGTACCTCAACAAATCAAGGAATCTAATGACATATTCCTCTATAGTGAGTTTCCCCAGCTTGAGTTCATAGAATTCTTTAGTCTTCTCGTCGAAATACTTTTCCGACATATACTTATTCTTGAAGTATTTTTCAAAACGTTCCTAAGATAGGTCTTCTTCATGAATCCCTTTCACATTCTTAAGGTCTTCCCACCAAATGGAAGCCTTTCCATTTACGTTGAAAGTGGATACTCGGGCCTTCAAGTTTTCTGAGCAATCATGGAATCTAAAATACTTCTTTAGTCCAAGCAGTCATGCCTCCACTTCCTCTCCCCTCTTTATGTCACTATCGAAAGAGGGTGGTTTGGCCTTCTTGAATTCTTCGATATTATAATTTATGGAATGCTTTCGCTTCTTCCGTTTTCTTCGAGAACGTGGACTAGTTCTACTACTAGAATATCCCTCTGAGTTTCCAGTTTCCTTTTCAGAGGAATCATCTGACGCTTTTCCCCTATCTCCGAGGCGTACCTTTCTCGAGGTTCTCTTCCCAGTGTGGCCACTTAAAATACCACGTTTCCATATCTCGGTTGGAATTCGACTCCTCTTTGTCTGTCGTTGGTCCACGTAACTGGTGTCAGGTTCATGTTGCAGTTATCTTTGTATGTCAGATAAACTCTACAACAAGACTGCATTAATTTCCATTTTCTTCTCTTGCTCTTTTATCAAACTTTCGTTTTCGGCCTTGCAGCGATGTAGTTCGGTCATGAGACTCCTCACAGTCTCAGCTAGATCCGGAGGGGTCTCTACCTCCCTCCTTTCGTCAGACTATTCGTCTCTATTGTGGGAGCCATCCCCCACTTCGTGGCGTGTCACCATTTGATACATTTGCAGTTTTCCATGGTTGATATTTCACTTGTGTGCAGACAAAACACTTATTTTTAGCTAACATTACATTCGTTCATAACCATCACATAATTCATATTTCTCAAATGCATACACACACAACAATAAGTTGTCATTCTTTCTATAATGAGAGATTAAATAGCCTTTTTGGGAAATGAGTAAGGTAAGATGTCAACTTTTAATGTGCTCGTCCATGAGCCCAAACAAGCCAAGTGTTGTAACCATGCTCTGATACTAATTTTTAATACACCCACAATGGGGAATTTTTTTTTCTTTTGATTTTCTTAAAGGACAAGAACTCCATTCATGGTTCCTAATTTTGGAAGGACAGGGGTCAGTCCGACCTCCTGGTTAAGGATCGTTCTTAAACCTATTGATCTAGAGAGTCTCTTTGATTCCCTGCTGGGAACTCTATTTAAACAAATCCATAGGTCCTCTTTATGAAACTCTGCCTATGTGACTAAGCACCAAGCTCGAGCTTTACCTTCACGTGATCGCAGGATATAACTGTGTATCTACACGAAAGTGTTTCGAGACTTCGCATGTTGGGACTTCGACGTATGAGCCACCCCTGACTCCCCAAATCTGAGTTCTGAAAGGGGCCTAACGACTGTTAGCTCCCTCTGCACACGTGACCATTTCCATGACCACAATCTTAACCTAAACGACGTGTCATATTTCGCGACTTCGGGACTTTCGATGCAAGGTTCCCTGACTCCTCCAACTCCCAATCTCCGAAAGGGACTAATGTTCCCTATCTCCCCCTTTAATGTGACTGAGGTTGTGCCCAGTCGCTTATAAAAAGTTGTTTCACATTTTGGGACTTTGGGACTTCTGCATGCGAGTCAATCCTAACTCTTGTCTCCCCAAATCCCAATCTCCACTAGCTCTTCCCTCAATCTTCCACCCATATGAACGGTTTCCATGACTTGTGGTTTATTCTCTGAACTCATCGGGACTTCGCATTTCATGAAGTTGGAACACAACCCAACACCTATCTTTCAAAATCCCAATCCCCGAACTCCCAATATCCCCTCGCTCAGATCAACGGTCATGGCTCTCCCGTGATCTGATGGATCAAATCAAATCGTGAGTTCAGGTCTCGCAAGTTCACAAACTCTAACCTTTGACTTCCTTCAGCAGCGAGTCAACGAAACTCTGGTCCTTCACCATGTGTCCTCTATCGGTAGATGGTTCTGATTACTTCGAGACTTTCAGGACTTTGACGAATCCACTCTCCCGCCTACACAAGGGTTAAGATCGATGGTCAAGGTAGCTCTTGATGGATTTTGGGATCTATGGTATAGGTTCCATCGCTACTTGCGAAGACTGAATGGGTTGAGGCATTAACGCTTGTGCTCCTCCTCTAGATCCATTGGTCCTAATAGACCTGGGATATTTCCAAAAGGATCTCGTCCGTTCGTCTACCAAACGAAAGGGTACTCCCTTTAGATAATTTGACTTGCTATCCTTTCTGAACTTGAACAACAAAATTCAACCTCTCAGAGCTTTGAGCTTCCACAGTTTCGAAACCTTCGAGAGATAAGTCCTTCTTGCACAGGGTTCCCAGGCCCATGTCATATGAACCTTCATATGGTTCTTGAGAAATTATCCCTAATCTTAGTCGGGTTTCTGGATAAGGGCTCGGGTACTCTTCAAAGTCCCTAGGCTACTGAATTGAATGAAGTGCCTTCCTAACTCACCAAGTTAGGAGCTATGACACCGGGGCAAGGTAAACTCATGGGTTTTCCATAGTGGTAGCCATACCAAGGATCTTACTTTGACTCTGAGACATGATGCAATTCCCTGAGGAAGGTGCTTTTGAGGGATTAAACCAGAACATCACGATAATCAGGAAGATGGGACGATTCTTAGTGGAATGAACTCATGTTCCGAACTTACTCATTTTATACAGAAAAAAACTGTGACATATAAGTATACATATGAATTAATTATTTCCAATCTAAAACACCAGGAAATCATAGCATATAGAAACCATTTATGGGAGTATAAACATAAGCATGTAGTCGTGATATTCAATTCAGAGTACAAGGAATAAAACTTCTATCAGAATCGCAAGGCATGATGCAACTTCTGAGAGGGGTGTTTGTTTCCACCCAACCATAGGATTAGTCACTCCCAACTAATTTATCACTGTCCACCCCCGAGCTTAGAATACGATGCTCTGAGATTCAATCTCTTACTTCCAACTCAATGGAAGTTAGGGATGAAGGTTACTCTCCTTCTCCCTATACAAAAAAATAGACGAGGACGAAGGTTACTCTCCTTCTTCTGTGTTCAGAACTCCATCTAATTCGAGAGCTTAGGTTCTGCTCTGCGATCGTCTCCGCCTCTCCCCCGACCCACGTTTCCTTTCTTGCATTTCTCTACAAGATTGCATGTGGCGTGAATTCCTTTCCATTTGTGGTCAGGTCTGAGAGATTTTATGGATGGGTGGTTCGCCCCATCCCCTCATTAAATCTTGAGGAGTCTCCTCACCTACCATCCTGATGGAAATTCATTCCTAGGTCAGAGATTTGTTTTGGTCTTTAGAAAGTAAAAACCAGTATGGTATTGGTTTGGTGGAAGTTAACACAACCGTTCTGGGTCCCTTCCACCACCTTTTCATTAGCCATCGCGGTATCTTTTAGCACTTCCCCTTCCTAGAAGTCATGCAACACATGTTCATAACATAATTTACATTCATCGACCTTTTATACAAAGGTCCATCAAATAAAACATTCATACCTTTGAGTTTTCCATAGTTCCTAGGCCAATATAGTTATATTTATAAACTGGGGGAAACAGGGTGTTACATAAACAAAACTAAACATTCATCATGCAAGCTCGTTTCTTTCCCCCTTTTCATGTAAATCATACACATGGATATATCATAATTCTAGATCCTTCTACCAAGGATCTTACTGCCCTTCTCATAACAAGTCTCATAAAGACACTCAACACTGAGCTTCCCTCTCAGTTGAGAGCTTGCAGTCATTCACATGATATCCACAAGGCAAGTTTAACATACATAGTCATAACTATGTCCCTCTTTCCATATGACAACAACCAGCAAGAAAGTATTCTTGCCTCTGGTATTATAAAATTATTCAACATCCCAGAAATACCATCTGGGAAATTCCAACAATGCCAAAGGAAACAAGACAACTTATCAAGCTTCTTTTTCATTCCTCAAACCATTTTTGGTTAACAAACTTTTTTTTATCAAGGGAATACTTTTCTAGATTCCCTCTCACTATTTCTTGAGCATAGCAAGCCTTACCTTATATTGTTACACATTATTTTCGTCACCCTTATGGCCGTTAATGATGTAAACTTATCCTTTGTCTGTAGAAGGATCAATGGCCTAAATCCCTGAAGAGAATGAAGACAAATTTTCCCAGGAAGATGAAATGAGTTTTTCTCTTGTAAAAACCTTATGAAGAGAGGTCGTCGCACCCCGTCTAGTGTTAAGGGAATGATCTTTGTAAGATGCACCAAACTGTCTTGCGACGTTGTCACACTCTGCTCAATATTAGGGGTGCGACAATTTCTCGTACATGAGAAAAAGAGAATCTTATCGATGCTTCTAGAAGAATAGCTTCGAGGGTGAGTCAGCCTACGATTGGTTTGGATATGAGTCACATCCCTGATCTCTTGGGATCATCGTAACCTCCTCACCCTATCCTTTTCATCCTATAAAAGGAGAGGATTTCTCATGGGGAAAGTTAGTTGGAAAGTTCTTGAGTTTTGTAGCTTGGAGTTTTTGAAGCCTATGTTGGCTTTGGGTTTTTCTTTGTCAAGATAGATTGTTGGTCTCAGAATCCGTGGATAAAGAAGTGTGTAGAAGCAAGGAACCGTTGGAAGGAACCTGATAACATCAAGGCATATGGTTGTATCTTTCTTCCACATTGTTTAATACACATATATGTTTCTTTCCTATATGAATGCCATTTGTCCATAGTGTATGATTCCTTGATCACATACATAGTTTCATATCGAATAGACTCTATTATTTTTCTCTTTGTTGGCTTATGTTTCTTTGTAGATGATTCTCCATAAGACTTACGAAGGAGATGGGATCATGTAATGTCCCCGACCGTCATTCCACTGGTCGGGCCAACCGTACTGTGCGGAACAACATCATTCTCATACTTAATTAATAACATGCATTTAAATCAAATTAAACACATTTAAACTCAGAGTAAGCACACGATTACTGCTAACATAAATAATCCCTAGGATTAACAATAATTCACATGCACAACATAATACATGATACATATAAGCATCTCAGGCATGCAAAACATAATATTAAACATAAGATGATACTTATCTTTGAAACCGTGGTAATTCCACCAACCATGTGCAAGCCTTCCATGAACCTCCCAGCCTTAGACCACGTTGCTCGTCAAGCTCAGCAGTGGGTCACCCCTGAGCTGGGACTAAGCTCCACCCAAGGCAATAAATCCTAGTCTAGGCTGAGGTTACAGGAAAATCTGCACAGAATAACTGGAAGGATTCTTCCCAGGATGCCTTCTTACGCCCACTACTCACAGACTCTCATTCCCCGCATGCCTGTTTTACCTGGGAGTATACACCTTCATAAGCACAGTCCATCAGTGATTCACCTCCCTCTCTGGGTCTCGACAATAGGCCGGATCAGGAATTCTCAGAGTTCTGTAGATGGTGCTAGACTCTCTCTAGGAGAAAACCACTTCCTAGCAAACTCTCTCACCTGGAGAGAGCTTCACATAGGCCTGACAACCTGCCTCTTCTACCACGGGCCTGACAACCTGGTTCTTCAGTCCCTTCCGACTCAATTCCCACATGGTGAGAATAATCAAAACATAACCCCACTCAGGAAAACAAAAAGCAGCAAACCACACCCAGCCAAGGACTGCGTGGACGCCACAATCAACTGGGACAACAAACATGGGTTTCCCAAATAGATGACAGATAGATGCTTCAACCCAACCAGACATCAACAATTACGGGACATTCGGTTTTCCAAACCAGCCATACAAAACAAGCTCACGGTTCTGGGTGTCGGGGATGCGTGAGAAGCAATCCACACAGAGGTCGAGCACAAACCTGATGGTTTTTGACAGAGGGTGTACTGGCTCCTCCAGAAATCAACACAGGCCTTTTGGGTTTCAAAGTTTCATGAGGGTATGCTTGCAGTGGTCAAATGAAATTCACATTCAAATGGTCGACGATAGAATGGAGGAGGAACCCCCTCCATGACTCAACTCAACAGTTTTAACCGCATGCACTTGGGTTGACACTTGTCACCCATGAAGATCGTTATTTCCCATTTGGAAGTCACTCATCCTTCCAAAGAACTTAGGATAAACATCACATTAACATAGATTTTGGAATAATAGTAAAATATTATTCCCAAGGACTTAAGCCCCTAGGCTCAACACTTAGCCTCCCTTTCCAACCTTCCAGCCCCCAATCCCTTACCCACTCTGTGGAAGCTTAGTCCCCCATCACTCATTCATCGTAGTCGGTCTGCACACAGCGGTGTTTATATTTTTATTAATGTTCTGCATGATTACATATACAAAAGCAGGCTCCCGGCCTTAACACTTAGGCTCTCCAGCCTAATAACACATAAGCCCACTAGCTTATATAAACTTGGCTCACAATCCTATAAAACATAATTACAATTCATAATGCAAGCTTTACAACAGGGCTCAGCCTTGGGGACATTACAATCCCCTCCCCTTATTTTTGCACTGTCCTCAGTACAACTTTACACTGCATCTGCAAGCTTTTCAAAAGTTTCAAAAATATGTGGGTACTATGCCCGCATAACATCTTCATGCTCCCATGTCACGTTCTCAGGACCATACCAGGTCCACTGGACCTTTACAAGCCCTATAGCTCGATTTCGGAGCTGTTTTTTTTTCCTATCCATTATGCACACATGATGCACTTGCAGGACACCTTCTTGTTCCACCCGAATCACATTATAATCGATAACATGATTAGCATATGGTATATATTTCTTAAGCAATGAAACATGAAACACATTATGTACAATCATAGATGCAGGTAATGCAAGCATATATGCAACTGGTCCAATCCTTTCCAGGATTTCAAATGGCCCACAAAATCCGACTGCCAACTTGGCGCAACTTCCTAGCTTCAGAGAACTCCTGTTAGCTTTTACTTTCAGGAAAACATGATCACCCACTTTGAATTCTGTGTGGGTTATGTTCTTATTAGCATAAATTTTCTGCCTGTCCTAGGCAGCTTTCAAATTCTGCTTAATTTTTATCATTTGGTCCTCCATCTCCTTGAGCAACTCTAGCCCAAGTACTGCTCTATCAGCTGGATTATCCCAACTCACTGTAGTATTGCACTTTCTTCCATAAAGTGCTTCAAATGGGCTCATCTTCAAATATGCATGATACCCATTGTTGTAGGCAAATTCTACCAAGTGTAGGTAGTCTTCCCATCTTGATGGTTTTTCCATCACATATATTCTCAGTATGTCTTCTATTACTCTATTCACCCTCTTCGTCTGTCCATTAGACTCAGGATGATAAGCTGTACTAAATTTTGGATTCGTTCTGAATCCTTTGAACAATCCTTTCCATAAATTCGAGGTGAATTTTGGGTCTCTATCAGACACAATCGTTTTAGGAATTCCGTGTAATCGTGCCACTTCCTTTATGAAAATATCAACAACATCTGCTGCCTTGTGAGTAGTTTTCAGTGGAATAAAATGGGCATCTTTTGTAAGCTTTTCCACCACCACCATGATCAAATCATGCATCTTCGCTGTTCTAGGAAATCCCATAATAAAATCCATCGTTACTACTTCCCATTTCCATTCAAGAATGGGTAAAGGTTGCAACAACCCTGCTGGGTGCCCATGCTTAGCTTTAACTTTCTGGCACTCCATACATCTGGTGATGTATTCAACGATATATCTCTTCATACCTAGCCAAAAGTAATGGCTCTTGACCATTGCTACTATTTTATGATATCTAGGGTGTCTAGCATAAGTCACGTTATGCATTTCTCTTAGAATCACAAGTTTCAAACCTTGGACATTGGGTATATACACTTTGTTTTTGTACAGAAGTATTCCATCATCTTCCAAGGTGTAATTTTCCTCTTTCTATGGTCTCTCACTCTATTGTAGCTTTTCTACCAAGTCTCTGTACTGCAAATTTGCATTTGCATCTTCCAAAATTCTATCCTTAATATTAGTCCTGTACATGCTAATGGCTGAAGCATGTAAGTTGTGCACCTTTCTGCCAAGTGCATCGGCCACCCTGTTTTCCTTCCCTTTGATATGCTTGATATCAAAGTCGTATTCACACAGAAATTCCAGCCACCTTCTTTGTCTAGCGTTTAAGGTTGGCTGATCAAATAAATATTTCAGACCATTACGGTCTGTTCTGAGTTCAAACCTCCTTCCCATGAGGTAATGTCTCCATTTCCTCAAAGCGTGAATGATTGGTGCCGACTCCAAATCATGAGTGGCATAATTCTTTTCGTGCTCTTTCAACTTCTTGGACTCATAACAGATTACAAATCCATTCTGACTAAGAACTCCTCCCAACTCTTCTTTACATGCATCTGTGCACACCATGAAATCCACATTTGGATCTGCAATGCTCAAGATTGGAGTGCTGGTTAACAACTTCTTCAATCGCTGGAAACTTTTCTCACACTCATCAGTCCACTTAAACTTTTTCTCCTTCCTTTGCAAGGAAGTGATAGGGTGAGCTATCTTTGAGAACCCTGCGATAAACCTTCTATAATAGCCCGCTAGACCCATAAAGGATCTAACTTTTGCCACATTCCTTGGTGCTGACTATTCTATGATGGCCTCAACCTTCTCAGGATCCACAACGATCCCTTCTTCTGAAATAATGTGCCCCAAGTAATGGATCTGCCTTTGATAAAACAAGAATTTTCTCAACTTGGCATACAACTAGTGTTCTCTCAACACTTACAGCACCATCCTCGGGTGTTGTTAATGCTCTTCCTCTAACTTGGAATACAACAAAATGTCATCCTGGAAGACTATGAAAAACCTGTCTACATAATCCCTAAATACACCATTCATCAAGCACATAAAAACAATAGGTGCGCTCGACAGCCCAAATGGTACCACTGTGAACTCGTAATGACCATACCTTGTTCTAAAGGTGGTCTTGCTGATGTATTCATCCTTTATTCTTACCTGGTGATATCCCGATCTGAGATCTATCTTCGAAAATATTTTCGCACCTTTCAACTGATCGAAAAGATCGTTGATCCTCGGTAGAGGATACTTGTTCTTGACAGTTACTTTGTTCAACTGTCTGAAATAAATGCACAACCTCAATGTCCCATCCTTATTCTTCGCGAATAGGACTAGGGCACCCCAAGGTGACATGCTTGGGCGAATGTACCCCTTCTTTAGAAGCTCTTCAAGCTGCAATTGCAACTCTTTCAACTTTGGCATACTCATTCTATAAGGAGATTTAGACACTGGAGTTGCTACATGCATCAAATTTATAGAGAAACCGATATATCTCTTCGGAGGTAGTCTGGGTACCTCCTGAAATATGTCTTCAAACTCTGTTAGTACCACATGGTCTCCAATATTTGAGACTTCATCTCTGGATGCTTCCTCCACATGGGCTGCAAACAATTGAAAACCTTTCTTGTAGCACTTTTTCAACTGCATTGCTGAGATTACTCTAACAACCACAGCTCTGGGAATTCCTTGGACTGTTTTCCGATTCCCCTCCTCATCTAGGCATGTAAATTCCTTGTTA
>WSFP011499979.1:0-13952 GCA_009831015.1 Picea engelmannii | reverse complement strand
AGAGATTGAAATTAAATGATCCAAAAGTCAAATGTGATGAGCCTTGGTCTCTTGGAACACAATGGAGAACATGATTGAAACCATGATGATGATCAAAATCTCCACAGATGGCAGCCCAACAACCCCCCTCATTCACCTTTACAACTACATATCAACCAAGGCTCATTAGATCCAAGCAACCCAGAGTATGTGAGATGGAAATCCATCATCACCATGAGGTATGTTAGTCCTTATTTTATGCAAAGTGTTGTGCTTAATTTATCGGGCATGTGGATGATGATATTTGGTTGAAGTTGGATAATGGATCACTGGTTTGGGAAATTGTGTCAGTTTACTTCTTTCACCTTGGTGGTCAGCTTCTATGTCCTAGTCCCGTGTTGTCACCAACCAAGGAAAAGGGGTACTACTAGGGGGCCCTCACAATGGTAGTGTTCCATTCCCCACCATACTTAAAAGTTTCCATCTTGCAGCCTCTCATAGTGTACTAAACTTCGACAATGGGTCATGGTCCATTCTTCATGAGAAGAGGGGTTGAAGTCCTAGAGGTTGTTTAACAACTGTTGCTAAAAGAATAAGAAAATGATGCTAAAGAAAGAAAGGAATGATAGAAAAAAGGACTAATAAAATCCAATCCAAACTTGAGCTCTACTCTTGCAGTGCTTACCCCGGTCTCAATTAGCAATGAAAAAGATTGAAACCTTATAAAAGGAAACTTGCAAATATGATAAAGTGGACTAGAAAGATGGTTAATAAAGGGGTTTGGAAAAAAATAACATGTAAATATGGGGTAAATCAAGAGAAAGAGCACCCTCCACAAAGGCTCTCATAAAAATTGATTTAATGACACCATGAGCCATGAAGTAAGCCCTAAAACCATATCACTATCACACTTACTTTTGAAGGGTTTTTACTTTCCCTGTCACTCTCGAGATATATCCCTCTACCTGTGTTATTTTATTTCCTGTCTAGGTGGAACACATAATAGGGTTAGATGAAGGCCCTCCCATACTTAAACTTGGCAACTCACATGGGGTCCTAAGTTGGTGTGATGCTTGAAGGGGATACCGAAGTAAATTGTCTTACATGGATTATATATTAAGTTATATCTTAATTTGCATGATTTAAGGACTAATGTTTCTTATGAACCTTGTCTAACCATGTTTTATACTTTGATTTGTCTTGGATGGCCCTGACATGGTTCTTTGAGGGACGTCTTGGGATTGTACCTAGGATGTTGTGCCTTTATTTGTAGGATCTTGGCACATGTGATGGAGAGTAGTGGGTCATCCAGTAACTCAACATACTCAGACATTTGGTCTCACATCCTTAGAACCCTGAACAACAAACAAATGGGCTTGGTAGGTGAAGATTCAGTCATGATGGCACATAGATGGCCTGGAAACCCCACAAGTTGGGTAGAGTACCCCATGACTTATTTTGCACTAGGATTAGGTACATTGCAACAATAGAAACTTAGGGACAATGTAGAGATGAGATGCATCTCCCCAGGGCATAGTCGATCCTAGATGTTGGCCCTATTATGGTGATGATGCCACCTTCTAGGGTATGATGTAGCTAGGGTTTGATGCACACATGGGGCAATGATGATACATGGCATGATTTTTCAGTGAGGAGAGACATCACTTTCTCCCACCTTGCTCCGAATTGATGTCACGTGGACTTTGGAGGCCTCTTGCTTTCCCTAGAGACCTTGACGTCTCACACGTGTGGGATATTTTGATGTATTTTACATTTATTACACTTTTTAAAGGTTAAATGAGGGGTTGACCCCACTTATTTTGAACATTTATTATGTTAAGTGGAAAAAAGTGAGACATTAGGCTTCATATAAGAAGGAAAGCCTCACTTTCATTTTTGGATCATCATTCCTCACCTTTGTGAGGCACTACTTCTGAATTTTTTGTCCCTTAAGGGTTATTTGATATTTGTCTCTCATGCGCTTGATTTAGAAAGGATATTTTATGGATGATTTGTTGATTTTGGATGGATATTTCTACAATTAGGGTTAGATTATGTTGGTGTCTTGGATGAAGTAAGTAAATTTATACAATTTTTGTTTATGGTGAAATTGTTATTTTGTTGCAAGAAGTCTTGTTTATTGAAACCCTAACAAAGGAACATAAGTGCTTCTTCCTCTCAAAAGGTTATATTTTTCTAAAATTGGTTAATTGTCCTTGCTAGGGTTAGAACCCTAAATCCCTAAAGTTCTATCACTTTAGGATTTTAACCCTAGATAATTTATCTTTGACCTAGTTGAAGCTATAAGAAGGGAGGAATGATTTCTAGGGCCCAAATTTTCTTGCACCCTAGATGTCCTTCTCATCAATATATAAAGCCTAAGGCCCAAATGTGCTTGCACCTTAGGGTTTAGATCCTACCTCTTGGTCTCAAGTAGAACAATCTTTAAGCTTGGTTGCATTGGAAGACTCCATAACCCTAGAAAGACACTAATCTTAAAACACTCTTACGGTGAATTGATTGATGAATCTCTCTCTCAAAACTCTCAACACTTCTACTAACTATACTAACTCTAACCCTAGAAAACTCACTAAATTTCTTGCTGATGTTATAAAAGTTTGCTACAACCATCTGAAAATACATTAAATTGCTTCATACACTCATCTAAAGGTGGCTTAAATCACTTAGAAATTTCCTTTAACAATTGGGTAACATTCTATTGGTTATATGCTAAATTCTCGTGGTCAGTTGTGGTATTTCTAAGAACTTATTATTGTTGTTGTTACAAATTACTTATTGTTGTTATAAGACTGGTTTACTGCTGTAATTTGCAACAGCCATAGCAATATAACTTGTCTAGTGTCTAAAAGAGGTCTTAATTGCATACTTTATCTTGAAAATTGTTGTATATATGATGCAAAGTGTTCATTTTAAGAGAAGGCACCAAATCATATTCAAACCTCTTCTCTTTCCTTGACCTAGACCAACCATTCAATGATCAAGATAAGGGGTGGTAGGCTTGGCTGCTAAAATTGCTATTTGATCCATTGAGCTCACTAGGGAAGCCTCCCTTGTGGTGGACCTTCTCCATCACTAAAACTAGGGAAGTCTCTACTTAGGTGACAATGGTATATTCTTCCATAGTTACACAATATTTGGGGATCTTGTGTTGGGATTTGCATAAGTACAAATCATGCGATAACATTTTGGCGTCCTTGTTGGGGAGGATTTTGTCATTCTCCTCAATGACATGTCTTTGGTAAACTACTCCCGAAGCCCATATATTACAAGTTTACCTGAAGAATCCACTGAGGGTGATTCCCTCACCTTCCTTTGATGATCCAAGGTGGATCATTTGATGACTCCACTAACATATTCCAAGGTGTCATCCTACTCTCAACTTTGTGATATTGTGCATTTTCAAGTGATGGAATTATGGCATGTTGGTTACTTCAAAAAATGTTTCCCTCCTTGGATATTGAAGATGTTTCGGGATACCCAAATCAATTTTCTCCAGGTTGGGGGAATAATTGTCCAAAATTTGATGAAGACCCATCCTTGGCTATTTCTCATGTGGTAAATTTATTGAGGTATGTTTCGGAAATAGATGTGACACATCAAGATGTGCTAATAAGATTGTTTTTTCTATCTTTGGAAACAATAAAAAAGGGTTGGGTCAAGCATACTCTCAATCCAAAGAGTATATATTATCTTACAATATCCATTAAGGAATTCCTCAAAATATGGGCCCCAAGAACACAAATATATGAAGACGTTCTCCATGATCTCATAGCGGCCCTCCAAAGGGAAGTGTTATCTTCTGACCTTTCCAAGGAAGATGAAGAATACTTTGAAGAAAAATAAGTTGAAGAGAATATTCATGAAGAGGGTTTCCAACCCCTTGAAGAGGAGTAAGGATTACATCATTATTCTATGGAAGACAATGAAGACTTGGTTGAAGAACAATATCCTGAAGAGGTGAATTATGAGGAAGATTACCAAGAAGAATATGATTTTCTTTGTGAATATGTCGAAGAAGAACACTTTGATGAAAAACACCTTGTTGAATACCTAACCCACAAAGAGGCTCCTCATGAAGATGAAGCGTTGGTGTTTTCTCCTCCATTTGATGAAGTCATCCAAGCTTCCATTCCTTCTGCACATAAAGAAATAACATGGTAAGTTATACTCCTTTTCAAAAATTTGATGTTGCTTTAATATTATATTATTCAAAAAGAGAAGAAGTGATAGACGAACCTGTTGATGGGCCATAATTGCCCATTCAAGAAATTAAGGGAGAATGCCTGATGGAAGGTCCCAATTAGACCCACTCTCGTTTACGGTAGCATTTCTAACCAAAATATTGGTCTGGTTGCCAATCTAAGACAGTTATCTAAATATGAATATGCGAACATAAAGTTCTTAGATGAATTAAAATTCTAGAGGATGAAACTAGACTAAAATGATTAATTATTTTCCTAAGATGCATTCTTATTCTATACTATCCTATCCTGATTAGGAACAATCTATAAAAAATAAGTGCATTTAAACATTATATTAATTGCACATAAATAATTCATAAAATCAAGGAATATGAGAATTTAACAATATAATGAACCAGACACAACTAATTGATTCACTAACTTATCATATTGTCGCTGCACTTAATATGAAAACAATGGAAACTGTGGACATATAGAAAATAGTCTAGAAGTAGTTCATTAAACTAAAATCCACACATTCACAAAAATATACATGATTTGTAATAATCCTTTTGGCCCATATAATCAATGTAGTCCTGTCTTTTACCCCAATGGTCTGAAGATCTGCAGGAGGAACTGGATTGAGAAGATTAATGGAATTTTGTGCCCATTCAGATGGAATTTTGGATAAAGTCTCATTAACAACAATGCATTTATGCCTGGCTGTGATTTCCATATTATCTTTATCACTTACAAAATTCAAATATGATCTAAATTTGCAGCCTCAACAGCTATAGAATCCCATATGATATGTTTATCTCCTTGCAACAAACCTTTACCTCTCAATCTTGAATTCAATTTATTAATCTTCTCCTGCAAGACTACCTTTTCCTTTTGAACTTGGGATATCTTTTCATCCTTTGTTTGCACTTCTTGCTCCAATTTCTCCATGTTCTCCTTTAACCCTTTGATCTCTCCTTCTTTTAGACTAGCTTGTGACATAACCTGAACAATGTCTTCAGTGGTTGATCCAGTTCCTGCAGCAGGGGCTAATACCATGGTTCTAGTCACCACCTCTACCTTTTCTTGAGACCATTCCATCTTTTCCTTTTCCAACTGCAAAAGCTTATCCTTATAATCCAGTGCTTATTTTCGAAATGTTTCTTCCTGTCTGGTCCCTTTCCTAACATAGGGTGGTCTATCTAGTGTACTGGTCTTCATAGCTTCCAATAGGGTAGTATTGTTCTTTAATGACATCTCGGAAGGAATCTCATGTAGGGGCAACCACAAATATTGTAGATTCCTCTATGGCCCTTTTCTCAGAGTAAGTATCCCACTAGTCCTTAACATGGGGGATGACATTGAGGAGTGAAAAAGTAATATTTTCCCTATTGAAAAAAAATGGACTGAAAAATACTCTTCGATCATATTCAAACATTTATCTGCAACATCTGCATTTATTAGTCTTTCAAATAATGGAATATCAAAATTTATCTGTACCTTGAAGGGGGTTTCATGGCCGCTTGATGAAGATGCTTCTCTTGTGGGCAGTCGTCGAAGGATCTGCACAAAGTTGTTCATCATTTCATTCATTTGTCGCTCAAGGGATTCCTTGAGAAACATTTTGAAAGGATCTCCTGCTCCATCATCTTTCTTTTCATCTCCCATGGGTTGTTGTCAGGATCGGCACGACCGATCTTGCAACGACTTGATTGATTCAAGTCCCAACTTCTTCTACCCAAATCTTGTCGGGGACATGCACGAAGAAAAATAAATGAAGAGCATAGCGCTCTGATACCACTAATATGGATTTAGGACTAGAACAAACTGATTAACAGACTGAATACAATAAACACAGAGATATGAAGAACAACACAAATATCTAGTGAAAAATATCTTCTATTGAATAAATGAAATAGGCTTAAATTATAAAACTGCAGAACTGAAACACTTGCTCGAATGGTGGTAGCTATCTATGAGAAGAGATGTGGCTGCTACATGCATCTGTCTGAGTAGAATGATTACAATGAGGCTCCAAAGGCCTTTTTAACATTACTCATGAATTTCAAAACCCTAGACATCCAAAAACCTAACCCTAGGAGATGAAACGCCAAAAGTTATGTGGGCCCCTATGGGTAAGTTGGTACCTCAACTCCCCAGGGTCGTAAATTTTTCATACAACCTCTGTTTTAGGCACGTGATAGCCCATTGGAAAGGTATTTTTGAAAAATACACATTACGCCATCAAACTCTAACTATGTCTACAGTTTGACTATGGAAATCCAAAAAAACATTGTTCAGGGCCCCAAAACAGCCCTGGAAGTACAGAAATATGTGATGACATGAAAACATGCAAAATAAGCTAGTTGGATTAGGTGGGAGTCCACCAGTATCCACCTGGGAGTCCACCAGTATCCACCTGGAAGATGTGGGCTTCAGATATCTCTGAAAGTGTAGAACCCACAATTACAAAGAAGTACAGAAGAACGTGTTGAACTTAAAACTGTCAAGAGGAGCCAATTGGAATAGGTGGGTGGCCACCAATATCCACCTAAATCAAAAAAGGTACATAATACACAAATTCCACCTTAATCAAACATTCATTAAACAATATACAAAATACCCATGACTAACTACTAAATATGGTCAAAAAGTAAATATTAATTCAATCTAAGGTGGAAAAGAGTGTCAACGATGAGCCTCTAAAATGCACAATATAGAGGCTCATCACAGAGCATCTAAGAGTGGGATTTGAGAGAAGAATAAAGGAGGAAGATTCTATAGTGTCCATTTGGTCCACAATGTCAAAGGAAACTTTTTCATGGGTGCTATTTCTTTGTACTTTCATTTCATAACTGAATAAAAGAGAGCAGAGCATAGGCCTCACCATCTAGATGGGTTTTTCTCCCATTTTAAGTTTCACGTGATACATATTGTGTTCATTTTTTGTGGATGGTGTGTTCATTTGCTTGTTCTTTCTTTTTCATATTTCAATGATTGTCAAAAATTTGAGCATTATGATAGTAATGATAAATATAAGATCTAAGTAAATAAATTGAACAATAAAATATTTCAAAATATTGCAAGATTTGTCGTGACGAACTATTCCAATGGAATATCCATGATAGTTTATAGATCACACTTATTTTGACATAGGAGAGAACCCAATGGTAATATTTTTTTGGTTGAGAATAATATTGCAAAGAAAGGTTGGGGCTTTTGTTTGATAATAATTATCTTCTGAAATCGATGAGTTATAGTAGCTAAAATTTGGTAGCATAGATAAATTATCTTAGGCATCATAGGAAGGTTGACATTGTCTTATGACAACACTTGGAGAATGTTGATGAATTGTGTTTGGAAATGGAAGGTCAAACATTGTTGAAAGTTGTTTTCATTTATGTGTGCAACTAAAATAAATTGTATCAGGCAAATGCATGGTGCAAAATATTTGTGGTAGAGGAATAAAAATTTTGGTTGTAAGGTGAATTCATCCTTTAATCATTTGAAAAATTGAAGGTAGAATCTAAAAAAGTGAAGGTAGAATCATTAGGATTTTAAATCCATACACCTTTTAAGTTCAACAACGTGGTATTTGGTAAAAATCCTCTCGAGGACTAACTTAGTGCAAGGAACTTGCATACAGTAGATAGAAGTTTGATAGCAAAATGTGGAGCGGAAGAAGAAGGTGTTAATGGTCTCTTAGTAGAACATCTCACCTACATTGTTAAACAATCTCATTCTAGTTCATACCTGAATGAAACCATGGTCAAGGTCTTCCATACCATAAGCATTCAAGGATTCTCAAAGAAAGAAGTGAAATGCATGGCCTTGATATGGAAAAGAAAGAAAGAAATAACTAAGCAAAAGAAGTAATACTACATTAAATAATGGGCCATCAAATGCAAGGAGAATGTTTGAATGCACAACCATGCAATGCTTAAAGTAGATAGGTTAAGAAGGAAAATGTTAGATATAGTTACAAATGAATAGTAAATTGATGAAAATCCATGTCAAATAGGATGCATGTAATAACTGGATTTTATAGTGGACAGATTGGAGACCCTTAACTTTTGATCAAGGAACCTCGGTCATAAATGGGCATCTTTGATATATATTTCTTTGATGATTATATAATGAAGATAAATTTTGAGAATCTTATGAAAAGAGTAGTAATTTTGAACTTTCTTGAGAGGCTATGAATGGAGAAGATAAATTAAAAATGATATGTTGACAACTGGGAAACCAAAGGATGAAAAGTGGATTTCTCATGGGGGCTTGGAAAAGGATATATTTTTGTAATTCTTGACCAAAAAGAAGCAACCAAAGTCATTTTTCATAGTTGACTATGGATGATTACATGAGCTCTTGTTTATGTACATCCTTGTTATGAAAATTTTGACCCGCGGTTCACTTTTTAGAATAAATATCCTCTCTTGATGGAATTTCCATGGCTACCAACACATATTCGTGTGCATATTGAGAATCTTGTTTAGCCTTTCGGTTAAATTCTTGTAGGAAATATGAGAGGTTCTAAACAATGCAATCCAACACTCATGTGTGTGTAGTTGTGGACATTCTAGGACAATCCCTCTCTAAGATCTAACTCTTCTATGGAAGTTCAGTTGATGTGCAAAAGGTACTCTATTTAAACCTCTATATATGTTGTTTTACACATTTTTCACACAATCATTTAATCAAAGATTGACTTCCTTATAATTGAGAGAGATTGAATACTTTCAAAGACAACAATGACCAGGAATCTCATGAGGTGGGTAATGTTGGGATGTAATATTTACTTGGTCAAATATCGTTTATGCCAACTTTCCTTATTTGTGTCACCAAGTCAATCTTGAGTAGGGAAATTCAAGATATTTTGACTCAGTTTGATTTGTGACCCAAATGGCCCTCAAATGTTATTCATTATACACCTTTAGTGGTTGGTAGTGGACCACTAAGTGTGTATAATGCATGACATCTATTGGCATGACAAGTCAATCTTAGCCAGCATATTTCTAACAAGTAATAATGTGGAAATAATTAACAAAAACACTAAAGGTGACTCGGAAGGGTGGCAAGTGGTTGTAGGGCCAACCCATCCTTTGAGTAGTCACAAAAGGATGGTAGAATCATCAGTAGGTGAAATATCTCCACCTTTTATGTTCAATAATGTAGTAGTTGGTAAAAATACTCTTGAGAATGACTTAATGTAGGGAATGTTCATGCAATAGATAAAATCTTGATAGCAGAATCTATAGTCGAAGAAGAATGGATTAATGGTCTCTTAGTAGGATATCTCACCTTCATTGTTCAAAACAATTTGTATGGTTTAGACTTGAACGAAACCATGGTTAAGTTATTCCTTGTACCATTCCTTAAACCTCTCTTAGAGAAATATGTGAATGACATGGCTCTAATATGGAAAAGGAAACAAAAAATAGGTAGGCAGAAGAAGCAATACTACCTCGAATTACAAGCCATTAAACACAAGGAATTTGTTTTGACTGAACAACCATGTACTAATTATAGTAGAGCGGTTAAGATGGGAAATGCTACATACACTTGCAAACAAATCAAAGATATTGATGGCAATCCTTATCAAATAGAATTCATGAAATAGATGGCTTTTGTAAGGGATTGATAGGGAGACCCATCAATTTTGACCAAGGACTGTAGGTCACATCAAGGCGGTTTAGATATAGATTTATATGATGATGATGTAATCAAGATAAATGGAGAGAAGCTTAAGAAAAGAGATATAACTTTGTGCTTCCCTAAGATAATTCCATGGAGAAGGGAATTTACAAATGGCATCATGACAATTGGGAAACTAGAGGGTAGAAAGTGGAGTCCTTGTTGGAGCTTGTAAACAATACATTTGTGGAGTTCTTGACCAAGAAAAAACAATGCAAGGCATTGTTTATAGTGGAATATGGATGATTATTACATGAGCCCTTGCTTATGTACAAAATTGGTATGAATAATTTGACCAACAATTCACTTAGCATAAATATCCTCTCTCAATGGAATTTCCTACGGTGTCAACGCATTTCATGCACATAGTGAGAAGCTTGTTTCACTTTTCAGTCGAATTCTTGGAGGCACTAGGAGAGGTACACATGCAATGCAAATCAACACTAATGTGTACAAAAAAGTGGATATTTCAAGACGACTCTCATTAAAATCTAATTATTCTATGGAAGTTTAGTTCATGTTCAAAAGGTACTCTATTTTAACATGTTTCTTTGTTTCCTTGTATTTTTTTCACCTAATTATTTAATCAAAGAGTGACTTCTATACAGTCAAGAGAACATCAAGACTTACAAATCCAATAGCAACAACATATTGAGTAAAGAGAACCCCCCAATATAGTCTCCAAATAAATGTTGATGCAAGGAATGGAAAAATCCTTACTCAAACATTTTTTAATCTCCCTGGGCTAAGTGAGATAGATGATATTATCACCCTAGGTTTATACCCTATCAAAAATCTTGATCGTGCATCAAGAAATGTGATTCTTGGATCTAATGTTATTTTATAAATATATAATTTTTGTGTCTTTATACAAAATAATCTGAAACAAAACAAAAGAGTGTACTTGCAAAATAATAAATCTATGAAAACATGTGAATAAGCAAATGTAAAATAAACAAGGCACAAATCTGAAAATCAATATATAAAAAGTCCCATAAGTGAGATGAAACCAACAAAATAATTTTATTATCATCAATCTATGTTACAATTGAGTATATATCTTCAAACCATTGTGAGGGCTTGAAACAAAGTTATTCTTATAATAAGTCCAAGATGTTATTTGACTCATACATAAACAACTATTGTAAAAAAAAATGATGACCGGAACAAAAACTGACCTGGATCAGTCCAAGATACATGTGCATCATTGTTTATAACTTTGCAAAACTAGCACTAATTAACACTTAAATGACTTCAAAAATTTTAACTAAAACCAAACAAACATTCAAGAAAATGAATGACCTTGGAGCATATCACCAGTCAATGCTTCCTAGTCCTTTCTTTTCCACCTTCAGAATAACCCTTCTATCAACAAGATAACTCAACTATAATGAATACTCAGTATGGAATGAACATATAATAATCTCACTTGAGGCTATAACATACCTTATCCGAAGTTTTGCTTCTCTATTTTCTCACACACTCTTTGTATTGCTCTCCTTCTTTTATATCTTCATCATAAATTAGTTGGGTAAATCAACTACTTTTATTTTAAAAAGTTAATTAACTTTATTTAGGAGAATACAACTTTATTCATTATAATGGTAATACATATTTAAATAATATGTGGGGTCCCAATAGGTATTCACTCCTTTATTCCCCAAAAATTCCCTTGTAACTCCAAAAATGATTAAACAATATAAATATATCAGCATCATGAAATATATCAAAATAAGACAACCATCCAAAATATGCCAAATCAACAAACACTTGTATCTCCCAAAATACCAAAGTGATATGATATTTATAGTTTCCAAAAATAATATCATATGTTTTTTGTCCATCTCAAAAATGTATCAAGTGTCTAAAATAGGAATATTATGATACAAATTAAAATAAGTGGGGGTATTTCTTTATGAAATAATCCCCTCTTTCCTTTCTACCTTCTGACACATCTGGCCTAAGATTGAGAAAGTCTTCATAATAATACTTTTTCTCATCCAATTTTACTATTTTAGGGTGCATGTCACTGAAGGTGATCTCTCTTTTTACATTGTTTTCTTTTGTTGATTGTTGTTTGGAATGTATAGAAGAGGATTGGGATACTTTAGATCTAGGAGAGGTAGCAGGCTTCTTTCCTTTGTCTATCTAGAGGTTATGGGAAGGAACTTTGTAATCCTTAGGAGGTGAATGGGCCATGGAAGAAATCGATGCAACATGTGGTAATGAATGCAGAGGAGGGGAGGAGGAATAGGATTATCGGAACATTGAGCAATACCAGGGGGAGGATTTACAAGGTTGTTGTCCCAACCATCATTAACTGGATGGACAGGGTGCTCAGGAAATTCAACAATGTTGGGATGTGGCTGTAGAGGATCATTATGAGGAGTTGGGGGCTGAGACAATGTGGGTTGTCCACCAAGGTTCATATAGCCATTTTGTACCAGTTGGTTAAATTCTTCCAAAACAACATCAAAGTGAATTGAAAACCTCATTCTTGTGTGCCTCCCTTGTTGCTAAAATACATTTCGAAATATTCATCTTCTCCCTCTATTACTCCCTCGGTTGAAAAATATCATATAATTGTCATCATCATTCTAATTGGCACAAAATTTTTAAAGTAAAATACAAGACACATCATAGTAAACATCCATTACAACGTTTTTAAATATGGTTTAGCTATGACTTTGAGAATAGCACAACAATTCTTGTATAAAAGGGAGAAATGGAATAGGAACAATGTAATATATGGAACAAAATCCATAACTCATCAAACACCCCTCTTTTCGTTTCAACTTTCAAAATTTGAACTGTATGTTTATTGAAAAATTATTTATATATGAACAACCCACATCTCTTTTGAACAAGAGAGTGTGTGTAAATGAAAATATATATGATAGGGACAAATGATAAAGGGATGTATTTTGTGTAAAGTGTCATATAATGAAGGGAATTAATGAAAATTCATGTTCAATATTTACACACATTCAACATTCTTGTACAAATATTTTAGACCTGTACATTTTTTCCATTATAAAACTAGAATACAATCAACATGTAACTCTTTTAAGAAAATTCCCAAGCTACTTCTCAAGTCAATCACTATGTTCCCAAGCTATTATCTTCACCATATACCACATACCAAAATATGTCTATAAACATAGCATACATCAACCCAATTACCATGCTCACTCAAAAACAAAATCCATCTATCCATACATTATCAAGAGACCTTGGAGAAATATGGAAGCCATATATACAAGTTTGCAACAATGCCAACAAATTCTCTTTAACATGCTTCTTTAAATACTTTCATGTATGCAATAAATTTGACATGCCCTTTTATTACAGAAACAAAGGAAAATATCATGGAAAAAGAAAATATAAATGATTGGGATAAAAGGGGGAAAATTGTGTGAAAAGTGATAAAAATAATGAGCGGAAAATATGTAAAGTATATGCAATAAAACCAAACCTTAAATCAATTGTCATGTCATTCAAACTTATTTCCATTTCCCAACCAACTATAATTCATTTTTAATTCAAGTCGATTCAAACTCTACATTATTCTTGAACATCAAAATGTTGCATGCGTAGAAAACATACATCTTCCATACAACTCAATTAATACCAACTTTATTTTGGGTATACCAATTCCACATAACTGTGACCATTTGTGAAAAGAGCAAAGTTTGGTATGCGATTCAATAATCAATTGAGATAAACAACGGGTTTATTCTTGTAGCCAAGGAGAAAAACAAATGACGCATGGTCAAAAAAAATTGACAAAGAGGAAAGGCAATATTGAGCACGTAATGTGATTTTTCCTTCAACAAACCCTAAACAACGTTACTCATTGCTCTGATATGCAGGCCGAGAATTTAAATAGAGTTAAAACTATATGTGAAATAAAAAATGAACTTAGGTTGTGTCAAGAAACAAAAATGAACACATGTCATATCCAAAATAATCCCAATAGAGACAACATATGGAAAATAAATTCATTCACACAAGTTGGAACCATTTAAACAAAGGATAAGACAAGTTCTTGGTATACATGACATTATTTCAAACAAT
>WSFP011499974.1:0-13953 GCA_009831015.1 Picea engelmannii | reverse complement strand
AAGTTAAAATAGAGAGAGATTGTTAATAATTTACAATAACTGATTCACCCCCCCCCCTCAGTTATTTCATACCTGTAACAAAGTTGGTCCAGAAGAACATTCCTGAAGGAGTCCATAGTTAAGCTTTTTTCAGACTCCTTAAAAATGAAAAAATGGTCGAGTGATCTTGTCCTTATCACACTCATTAAAATGGTTTTGAATAGACATCTTGTCGGTGCTAGTTTACCCCTTTTTTGAACCGAATAGACTATCTTCTAAAAAGGTACCCCAATGGATTCTCCTTTTATGTTTTTTCAGACTCTCTAAATATGAAAAACCACCGAGCTTACCTTCTCTGAGCTCGTTAAACTTACATCGAAGGACGTTACCATTGTGTTTTTTGTTAACCGCATTTGCATACCTTATACACCAGCCTTGTAGCAGTTTGCTTTTGCGTCTTAACACCCTTGGCCCCTGGAGGATTTTTCCCAAGTATCATTATTCTGAACATCAGTCTTGTACTTGCACCTTGAACTTGTATGTTTGTCACACTCGTTCCTCCATTGTAACGTAACATTCCTTTATTCTTTTTTCCAAAATTATTGAAAAAGACAAAAAAATCAAATATATCCCAAAAAGAGGAAGGGAAAAGCATTTTCTTTATTGGTTGCATAATGAGTCACACTTGGATAAAGCACATATTTCCATTTGTTCATCAAACTATGGGATGTAATATGACCTTAGGAAGTTGTTCTCGCTTCATAGAGTTGTGTCCTCCTCCGTTTGGTTATTCTTCCAAACATATGGAGAGTTTGTGTTGCCTCCCGCTTTGTAAACTTATGATTAGTGCCATGCTGCCTAAGTCTCATCATTTTTCGTGTTGTTGTCCAAGGGAAGTTTCTACCGAGCCTGAGTTGGCCCCTCTGCAATTTGTCTCTTTCCCTCATACCCAGCCATTTTGAATGTCCAATCAAGTCCTTGTTCAAAATCAATAAAGCCTTCAGTCTGATCATCAAGATTATCTAGTTCATGACCGAAGAGCCGTCGAGGACCTCTCGGTAGTCAAGTCGTACACTCATATTACACTCCTACCTTGAGTTTTGAATATTTTGAAGTTATTGATTTAGCTTTGAAGATCTCATCTCCAGCCATCAAGCCGTATCAACTTCTAGAAGATGGATACTCTATATGTATATCTTTTTGATTTCGAGATGTAGCTCTGTTGGGTATTGTTCATGGATACACTTTATATAGTTATTTGACATGGATCTACAGTGTATTTGATTGGTAGCCATGATTCTATTTTTTCCCAAGCATGGGTATGCCCGCCTCGGCGAGACATTTGTTATTTTGCAGATAGAGCCTTCTGGTTCCTGGTCCCTGGGCTCACTTGTTCGTCACGTCAGTAAAGATTGGTAATGTATTTTGGCCATCAGATGCTCTTCTGACCTCACACATTAGGGGGCATCTGTTATAACCCTAATTTTCACCATACATGCTTACCTGGCATCAGGACATCTCAGATCCCTTCTTTGCCAAAGAACTGTTGAACAACTCTTTAAAAAAACCTCTTTTATAAGGGCCCATGGGCCCTACTCCATTATTGCACGCATGTACATGCTAGCTGACCTAAAAAAAACCTTGTGGACCGACAAAAGAACGAAAAAAGGAAAGTTGCCAATGGAACACACAGCTTTGGGTGAGTTAACTGAAACTCCCAACCATGCATGGCCAAGGGTTCATCCAAATACCTAGCTTCTTCTAGCCTATAAAAGAAGGGTTAGGGGTCCCATTTGGAGGAGGAGAATAAGAGTAAAGAAACTCTGCCCAATTGCACATTCCCATTGTCCCAACCCTTTAGCCATCCTTGTGCAAGAAGAGATACAAAGCAAAGAAGTTGGAGGACATTTTAAGAGGAGCCCAAGATCGAGATTCGTGGAGCAGTGGTCGGTCTAGACATTGTAAGTTGATTCATTAAATTTAATAATAAAGAAATGTTTTTCCCATCCCACTATATGAGTTCTTCATAGTTCAATAAATATATGTTTGAATCTCTAACCCATTAGTCTGTAGGTAAAATGCATGTGTAGTTTGTTGCTTGTTTTGTACGCAGGTCAATCTTGAGAGGATAGCTACCAAAAAGTGATCAACCGTTAAGAAGGATCGACATCGAACATCCGGAACAAGGTATGTTGGTATAAACATGTATTTGCTGAAAAGAAATGGGGATTAGGTCTGGGGACGAAGGTAGAAAGTAGATTTCTTTTGGTCATATCTGCATGCATAATATAACCCTATTTGCTAGTCTGTAGGGGGATTTCCTACCACAACAGAGGGTAACAGGGATGGGTCTTGGGTGTCATTAGAAAAGAGGGTTTGAATATGTGTTTCTATACTCTCTTGATTGGGGAGGAAAGAAGATCGATGGTGATGGTCTTCCCAGGGTCGATCTTGAGGAGACATGACTTCCATTATAGCTCCATCTGATGTCACAACAAAATCTAGGAATTCATCCTTGAAACGTTCAGGGGTAACCCAAAAAGAAGTGGAAAATTGATCTTCCTCTTCATCCAATAAGAGTTCAGAATCATTTCTAGCAGCTTTGTGTGTTGTCTGTATGGTCGAATATGATAATTCGGTTTGGGATAAAGGCATGGAAACTACAAAAGATTCAATATTGGAGGAGTGAAAGATTACCCAAGGGTAGAAAGAACCAAGGGATTTACCAAAAAAGGGAGAGATCATATTGATCATATCTATTTGAGGGATATCGGGTGCATGTAAAGGGAACGTTCCCATAAGGCTTGGATATAGGCCTACACATGTACTCTCATATTTGGGTGTTGACTCATTTATAAATGGTACATTTGTGTTGGGGTTAAGTCACACGGCGGGTGTACAATAATCAAGTTGGTCTATTGTCACTATCTTTCCTTGGTGGGGAAAGTGGATAATTTAGATGATAGAGGATGCTACTACCTTCATATCATAAAACCAAGTATGACCTAAAAGGATATTGTAGTCGAGATTAGCATCAATTACTTCTACTTTGACATAGGTAGTTTTACTAGCTAGTTCAACTGATAGGGAGAGAAATACACCATGAGCTTTGAAAAAATTTCCATCAAAGTCCTTAATGATTTTTTTTGATTTAGTCATTTGTGGAGAGACTAAGGATTTCCAACAAGTCATTGGCATAATACAAGTGGCCACACCTTCATTGATCACTGTTTGAAAAATATTTTTTTTAAGTGAACGAATGATGATTTGTAATGCAAGTTGGTGTGAAAAGAGGGGTTAACTTTGGTCAAAATTAAAAGGGATAATGTTTGAATCTAAGGGATCTATTCCCCCAATCACGGTTAACAAAGCTTTTCATTGGGTCAAAAAACTCTGCAATACTTCAAGGGAAGACATGACACATGGGGCTTGAGAGAGATATTCCACTATACTATAGTGTTGGGTTTCTCGAGCGTTAGGGTTATGTGTTGGTCGACAAAGTATCCCTTTTAGGGGGAGAAAAGTGGGCTCTATAATTGGTTTCTCGAGAGTAAGAGGGCCATTGGGTGGGGTTGGAGTTGGAGAATCTTTTGATGGAGGATTCCCATCCTAAGAGTCATAATTATTTGTTCTAGTGGATAGCGTCATGGATTTAACCATAAATATATTGGTGGTTGAGGACTCAGGGTTTCCCATAGGTCGAGGTGGATTTGTTTTCGCAACCAATTATTGTTTTTTGGGGGGAAGGATTTGTTAACATTGTATGTGTAGAAGAGGATGGGTCTCGTTCGAGATATTGATGGATTTCAGCGAGACGAGGACAATATTTTGTGAAATGATCCTCTTTACAAATCATGCAGGGATATTTGAAATTTCGGTTAGGTTTACCATCAATATTGTTTTCTTGTGTATTGGGGCCATATTTTTTATTCTTATTATTATTATTACCCTTCTTTTTTCCTCTAGATGGCTTCATGTTTTTGGGTGCAGTTGATTGCCCCAAATTGACCTCAAAGGTTTGGGAAGGGGGCTTAATTTGAGTGCTTGTGTGTACAGATGAAATGGGATTGGTAGATTTATTTAATGGGTTGTCTTTCCTAGTCATACGACTAGAATAATCAATAGAAACAAGACCGATCATACCATCAGAATGGGTTCTGGGTGTCGGTTTGGTTGGGTCGTTCGATGGTCGAGGAGCACGGGTAATCAAGTCATATAACATTTCATACTGAGAATAAACTAAATATAGGTATTTTCCATGAGATATGGCTTGTTCCTCAGTGTTGGCGCCTCCCATGGTGACATAGTGATAAATAGGTGGAAAAAGATACATGGTAAACTAGTCAGCTAAAAGTCGGTTCAGGATTGTGGATTTAATTACTCATCACCGATGTCTCCACTCATGAATGCGATCAGAGATATGGGTGGAGTTCGATTGGCGTAATGAGGTTAAAATCTCAGTATTGGTTTCATATCTGATCAGTAATTTGAAGTGTGTCAAAACTTCCATAGAAAGAGAATTAAAGTCATCAAAGGAGTTTCGTAATATCTCTACATACCATTTGGTTGCGGATCCTGTAAGAGTTTGTTGGAAAATTTGTAGTCGAATGGAATTGTCCATCAAGAAGTTCGAAGAAAACCATAGGTGGAAAGTCATCACGTGATTGATTGGATATTCTCCATACCTTCCATCAAACTTGGGAATTGTTGGCATAGGGGAGGACCTAGGCTTCAACACTTCAACAACACACCAAAAAAACCCTAACTACCGGCCCTTTCAGCAACACCTGCGAAGCAGATGAAGTCTCACCTGAGGTAGAGGTAGGGGTGGTTGCAGGACTCAAGTGTCTGCAACCTAGCTGGGATACAGATTTGTGATTACCCCACTCTTAGAAAATCACTTAGTAGTTAACATTCATTATTATTTAACCTTTATTCACATTGCAGATCAAAACCCTAATTACAGAGAAGCACAGTATTCAACAAGATCTAACACATTCAATCACTTAGCATGAAGAGATAGATCAGATCTAACATTCATTCACCTTAACAAGCACTAATCTATTATACCAGATGAATCATAAATAAAGATATCATCACTAAGCATAAATCACATCACTAACATACAACATAATTCACAAAGAAACCATAACATAGGATATACGTGGTTCACCGCAGTGTGGGGGTACATCCACCAACTCTTCGTCTTCTTTATTATCTTATGTAAATCTCCTTACATGCACAAAGCCTCAGAACCCACTTCACATAAGACAGGATATATGCGTGCACCTCGCCAGATCCTCCTTCCCCGAGCTAGGCTTAAGCACAAAGCCTTCTTACAATCACTTGCACTTAGCTCTGCAAGTCTTAACACATAGCATGCACGAAGCATCCACAACTATTCACACTTAGCACATTGGCCTCATTAACCTTAGCACCGCCTACTTACATCACCTACCTTTCTATTTATATATTACAAAATGGGCCTAAACATGGGTAAACCCATGGGCCGACATCCCATATCCATTACATAAACCCTAATCCCAAAAGATGCCCTAAAAAGGGGTCAAGATCCCGCGATCACTGCTTCGACTTGTGCTCTGCCTTTGACTAGCCTGTTGAATTCCCAAAAGAGGATAAACATGACCAAGGATCTCCAAAATTTGGTCAAGGGCCAACAGGCCCCCAACAGTCACCTGTGACTCGTCCCGAATCACTCTAGTATGGGTAACTCTACCTCAAAATCCTCGAGCTTGGCTCGAGCTACTTCAACATGTTGTTGCGCCAAGGCCTCCTACTTGATGAAATCTTGAATAACTGCCTTGGTCACAGGTCCTTTTAAGTGTTTTTCTACCGAAGTGACTACATGTTCTAAATCTTCTCCTCGACCTTCAATCTCCTCAAAAAATAGGCAAGCTGCATCCTAGACTAGTTGGATCTTCTGAGTCACTTCCATGACTTTTATTTGTATGGCATGGACATGTTCTTGAGCCGTGCGCTATTCTTGGGATATTTTCATTCTCTCAACTATTGACAGAAGTTTCAACTGTGCTTGTACTATTGTTGCTTGCTTCTTTTCTTCCTGGAGCTGCAACTCCGGTGTCTTCAGTTTAGGGTCCCCAGTAAGCTGCTCATAAGTCTGTGCACTGCGACTGCTTAGTTGTTTACATTACATTACTAATTCTTTGATTCTTTCAACTATTCTCCAGGAAGTTGCTTCTCTCTAGTATCGCACTTTCCACGGAGTTATTGGCACTGTTTGTAGCTCTAGTTCTGTGTCTCTTTGTTGAAGCTACTGAATAGATTCAACAAGATTCATCACTTGATTCTCAACTGGGTATTCCTCCATTTTCTCTAATCCCATCATAGAAAAAAATGCTTTGTTGACTGTTTCTTTAACTATGACCTGCTCCGCAAGTAGTTGTTCTTTTTCTTGCTGGATTTGTGCTTTATTTGTTTCAAAATTGGTTTGGAGGTCGTCCTTCTGCTATTGCGCAACTCGGTGTTTCTATATGATTTCCTCTTGTGCTTAATTCATGGCCACTGGGGCCTGTTCTTTTTCTTCCTGTATGCGATGAAGGAGAGCTTTGGTCGCATCATCTATTATGCGGAGTTGGGCAGGCTCATCTCCAAACTATGGTTCTTCCCGTGGCGGGGGTGCAGTGGACACTGTGGGGATGGAGTGAAGAGATTTTTGTACTCCTCTTAGCTCTGTCTCAATTCTATCATACATGGCTTCTTGTTTGGCTTTAGTTCTCTGCAAAATATCTTCTGAGGCATCTGATACAACTGTGATAATGAAGTTTAAGTCATCGACCGTGCGTACAATTTGTAGCTTCGTCTTACTTTCTTTGGACTTCTTCCAAGATGTAGGTTTTGTTGGGGAAACCTTTATTTTCTTGGATGTCTCTTCCTCTTCAAGGAGGTTCCTAGGTGGTGTTACTTCAAACTACTTTTTCTTGTCTTCTTCCCCTTCTTTCTCTTCTTTTTCCATTTTGTCATCACCTCCATTGCTAGGTGAATCAGATGTAGTCTATTTTGAAGTATTGTGTATTTCCTATACATCTTCCTTATTTTTCTTCCCACTACTACTAGGTGCATCATACTCTTCGCAAGTAACCATTGGAATTCTAATGAGGTTGGGATCGGACAGTGCTTCCTGGTCGACTGGTATAAGGAACTCTGCAGGCCATTCCTTAGTGATTTCTTCCAGGTCCTCCTCTGTGAGCTTGTAGTAGGACTGAAGCTCTTCTTTACTTTTGTCTACACATGCAATAATATAAATAAAATGCATATCTGCGTAGAACTTCATAAGGAATATGAACCTGTCCAGGGTATTCAGTGTCATACAAGGGAAAGACTCAATAACCCTCTTCAACTATAGGTAGTAGGTATGGAATACTGCGTTCGACTTCCATTGTTTCCCCATATCGCTCGAATACCAGACTGTGGTGAACTTTGCAGCTAATGGCTCGATCAGCTCAATTTTAGGGAAGGTTGCACCTTCCGACATCTCCCAAGAAGTAAACACAATGAGGACCAACAACCTGATAAAATGGAAATCATATCCCTGATCCTGAGCTTCGCGGCAATCCAATTCTAACTGGTTGACTAGGTAACTGGCCTAGTTCATCTGGAGTCCTTCCATGCATTTTCTAGCGAGGTCAACGACAAACCCTGTGACCTACGCGAGTATGTTCTTTCGGACTAGATTACCAGCAATCAACTGGAAAGCAAGGCGCACTGCACCATTTTGAATGGAAGCTACCTTGTAGCCTCTCATCCCTTTCTCTACATCGTCATAGGTGTCTTTAATCCTCTGTGCTAGGGTGCAGTTTGTAGCCTTCCCTGGATTAAAGTCTTGTAGGTATGGTCCCTGCATGCTCAATCCAGTGATCCTATGGATCAACGCTGGATCGACGGTGATGAGTCTATCTAACCATAGATACCCGCCATGGAAGCAAGACAACAGGATATTAATGCACATGTTAACCTCCTGGTGCCTTCCATAATGTGGTATCTTCATCATGTTCAAGATATTGGACCTCACAATGTCCATAGTCCATGGCTGGGAGATGATATTCAACTTCTTCCCCTTTGTCTTTGTCAAATATTTATGAGGTGCGAGCATGCCATAGCTCTTGTGGTCTTCTATGTTATAGTCATTGATATTCAATCTTTTAATCCTCTCCAACTACGGTCTGACTGCTTGTATTCCCTTCAGAAGGTAAGCAGTGATGAATCTATGTTCAAAGTCCCTCGGGACACTGTCACAACTCACCACACCGGCCAAGGGTGGGATGTATTTGGGTAGGATAGATAGGATTAACTTCGCATTTGCCAAGTCATCTCAATTCTTGGTTATTTTCTCGATCGCATCTCGGGATGGTCCAGATCCACAAACAGTTGATGGGGAGGCTTGCACTCGTGTCGATGAGGCTTGGATGCCTGTGGACATCACCTTATCATCCATGATGTTTATTAGAATCTCTTCGATGGCCTTTTCTATTCCGCTAATTTCTTCCGACATGCACACTCGATATCTGATATCTCAGGTCCGTGAACAATGCTCATTGTAATAGAATGGATAGCGAGGTCTCAATGATCACTGTGTGAAATCAACTAGTTCTTTGTGGGCTTGGATAATCACAATTGGAAAAAGTGTTCTCATTGCAATGCTCAATGGGATAAATAGAGATTGTTGTAATGGTTTCTTTCAATGGATCGCAAAGCATTATTCATTGCAATTTCATCCATTATGGCATAGTCCCAACGGTCTAATGGTGAACTTTCAGGCCATAACTACTTTCCTAACCATTTGGGAGCATCGATCGAATGGTCATATTTCCTCCAACAGTCATATTGCTTCGTCATGGAGAAGTGCCATTCTATGCTGTACTGATATTCCGACGAAGTTCAAGTTCTGGAAACCTTTCTTCTGTGAAGTATTCTCTGGAACTTCTTGCAATTTTTTTAACTTTTCCCTCTTCTCACTGATCTTTCTGGCCTTATTTCCTGTGATCTGAATCACTAGTTTCCTCTTTCCATTACCATTCTTATATCCTCTTGGCATGATAATTCCGCACTGTGGAGGGTCTTTCATAGGATTCAAGGGTAATACTTCTTCTCTTTCTGGGGTAGGTGCTCTACTCTCTTGTACAGACAAGTGTCTCTAGTCTTCCTGTGTCCTTTCAACTTCGACATCCATATCTTTGGTCCTTAGTATCTTCGACTAGTTCTCTTGTTCTTCCAATGAGTGCATTATTCTCCTAGCCACAAAGTCTCTTAGTTATTGTTTTTTTTCTATTCTAGATCCTCCTCTTCTCATTTCCTTCGTATCAGATCTTTCTCAATCTTGGGTTTTCCTAGAAAGATAGCAAACAGGGCATTGTTCTCAAAAAACTTAACGATCTCAAATTATTCTTCTGTCGAAGTTCCATGAGCACTCATAGATATTTGGGTAAGACTTCCACATATGGTTATCATATTTCCTCTAAATAATCCTATTCCTCCTAATGAAGGAACCATAGCAGGCTTTCCCAAAATTTCCCAAGTTCTTTCTGTCATGATATTCACTTGTGTTTCCTCATCCAAGACACAGTCTATGTCGAAGTATCCTATTGGTGTTTCTATGTACTCTTTCTCTTTTAAGACCTCGGATAAGTTGATATTTATGTGATCATTCAAGGTTTCTTTCATCTGTAGTAATACAGTCTCATCATTTTCTTGTTTCATATTCATCTTTTCAACTTTAGCAATCATTCTAGGACAATCCAAAACTTCATGGCCCATATCTTTACAACAAAGAAAACTAGGTCTTCTACCAGGAAATTCCTTAGCAAGATGTCCTGGTATTCTACAACTGTAACAAAGGGTTAATACTCTCTTTCTCTTAAATGATACCCAACCCTTCCTGTACTGAGCACTAGGATCACAGTAACTAACCCTTCCTGTACTGTGCACTAGGATCACAGTAACTAACCCTTCCTACACTGTGCACTAGGATCACAGTAACTAACCTGTAAAAAATTCTTTCTAGGATCCTGCATCCATTTGTTAGTCCAAAAATTCTTTCTATGCATAGGGATAACATACCATTCATTATTTCTATCAAATCTATTCATATCAAATCTTCTTTCATCTAGATGTGCCCTAGTTTCCAGATTAGGACAAAATTTATCAAACATACCTAGATCCATTCTTTCAAAAAAAAAAATTTCACTTATCTTATCTTTCTCAGAGCACAAAGCTTCAATATCTTACCTCTTTTCTTCAGATTGGACTTCTCTTATCAGTACATAGCTGCACAAGTCAAGTAGAATATTGTGCACTAAAGAAACATATCTACACACAAATCTTTATTTTCTTCAGTTCCCAACAATCATAGTATCAGGTCTCGGTAACAGAACCATTTGTTGGCATAGGGGAAGAACCAGGGTTCAATGCTTCAACAATGCACCAATAAAACCCTAACTACCACCACTTTCGACAACACCTATGAAGCAGATGAAGTCTCACCCGAGGTAGAGGCAGGGGTGGTTGTAGGACTCAAGTGTCTACAACCTAGCTGGGACACAGATCTATGATTACCCCACTCTTAACAAAGAACTTAGTATTTAACAGTCATAAGTATTTAACCTTTATTCACATCGCAGATAAAAACCCTAATTACAGAGCAATGCATTATTCGACAAGATCTAATACATTCAAGCACTTAGCATGAAGAGATAGATCAGATCTAACATTCATTCACCTTACCAAGCACTAAGCTATTATACTAGATGCATCATACATAAAGATATCGACACTAAGCATAAATCACATCACTAACATACAACATAATGCACAAAGAAACCATAACACATGATATACGTGGTTCACCCCAGTGTGGGGCTACGTCCACCAACTCTTCATCTTCTTTATTATCTTCTGTCAATATCCTTACTTGCACAAAGCCTCAAAACCCACTCCACATAGGACAGGAGATCTTTGTGCACCTCGCCAGATCCTCCTTCTCCAATATACAATTAAGAATAAAGCCTTCTTACAATCACATTCACTTATCTCTGCAAGTCTTAACACATAGCATGCATGAAGCATCCACAACTATTCTCACTTAGCACATTGGCCTCATTACCCTTAGCATTGCCTACTTACATCGCCTATCTTTCTATTTATATATTACAAACTGGTCCTAAGCATGGGTAAACCCATGGGCCGACATCCCATACTCATTACATAAACCCTAATCCCAAAAGCTTCCCTAAAAAGGGGTCAAGATCCTGCGATCTCTTCTTTGACTTGCGCTATGCCTTCGACTAGTCTGTCGAAGTCCCAAAAGAGGTCAAACATGACTAATGATCTCCAAAAATTGATCAAGGGCCACCCAGAATATTAAAATATTGTTTGGTAGGAATGGCGGGCCAAAAAGATGAATTTCATAGAGGATCATTAGTCAACCTTGAAAGATCAGGAAAACATAAAGTTGCCAAAAATGGGAGTTGTTTGTTGACCTGTGCAGGTGGATTATGTGATCCTCCTCCATATGGGTGTTTTTATGGAGGTCCTCCTTCGTAAGGTGGTCTGCAAGGGATTCCTCCACCATAGGGTGGTCCTCCAGGGTGTCCTCCTCCATTGGGTGGTTCCCCAAGAGATCCTTCTCCATAGGGTGTTCCTCCAGGATGGCCTCCTCCATAGGGTGGTCCTCCATGGGGTCCTCCTCCATAAGGTGGTCCTCTAGGAGGCCCTCATCCATATGGTGGTCCCCCAGGGTATCCTCCCCCAAGGGGAGGTCCTCTAGGTGGTCTGATTCCATAGGGTGGTCCCCCTCCACCATGGGTTTTTCCACCACAGGGTTTTCTAGGAGGTCCTCCACCATAGGGTGGTCCTTCAGGGGGTCCTTTGGGAGTTCCTCCACCATAGGGTGGTCCTCCTGGTTGATTTCCAATTGTAGTATTGACAAGTTGTGGAGGTTGGTTCCATATAGTATTGTCTCTTCCTACGTATGGGTGGCCATATAGTAGGCTAGTGGTAGAGGGAATAGTTTGGCCCTATGATGGGTGTTGTCTGGTAAAGATCAGGAAAATTTAAAGTTTCCAAAAATGGGAGTTGTTTGTTAACCTATGGAGGTGGTTTATGTGATCATCCTCCATATGGGTGTTTTTATGGAGGTCCTCCTCCGTAAGGTGGTCTTCCAGGGGGTCCTCCTCCATAGGGTGGTCCCCAAGGAGGTCCTCCTCCATAGGGTGGTCCTCCAGGAGGGCCTCCTCCATAAAGTGGTCCTCTAGGGTGTCCTCCTCCATAAGGTGGTCCTCCAGGAGGATCGCTTACATAGGGTTGTCCCCCAGGAGGTCATCCCCATGGGGTGGTCCTCCATGGGTTTTTCTTCCATAGGGTGGTTTGTGAGGGGGTCCACTGGGAGGTCCTCCACCATAAGGTGGTCCTCCAGGTTGAGTAGAAATTGTAGGATTGACGTGTTGTGGAGGTTGGTTCCTTATGGTAAAGGCTATTTCTGGGTATGAGTGGCCATATAGTAGGCTAGTGGTAGAGGGAATAGTCTGGATCCATGATGGGTGTTGTCCGGTAGTTGTGGGTTTCCCCCTAGTTGATTGGATCCCCTAGATAAAATATGTTCTGGAGGCTGGGGATTTCCCACTAGTGGGCGGTTCCCCCCAGTAAAATAAAGGTTGACTCCCAATAGTAGGAAATACCCCTATTCAAAAGGATCTGGAAGTCGAGGGTTTCCCCCCAGCAAGATGTCGGTTGGACATTTGTCCTAGGTAGAGGGGTTGTCCCCTAGTGAAAGGACGGATCATGGAGGTTTGTTGGAAAAAACCCATTAGTTGAGTTCTTTGGGGAGGTAATCCTCCTATTTAAGGTTGTTTTCCAAAGAGGTTTGGATCACCTCCTAAGAATAATGGGGTAAATAAATGTTTCCCCCCAATGGGGGATGTAGAAAGTTGTGTTCTTAAAGGTGGTGGTACAATGGTGGGGACAATAGAGGATACAAATGTCAATGTTTATGCTTGGGTTGTGGTGACATTTAGTTGAGACGGTTTTGGTATAGAGTAAATGGGGGAGGACTGGGTGAAAGAAGTTGGAAACATATGGGAGACACTAGATATGAGGGGTGAGGGGTGCGTGAAGAAGCATGCGATTGATCTCGTTGTAAGAGTTTGGAAGAAGATTCTATGGTTGTATCTACTCTAGCAAGGATATCGTGTGGTTTTTCAGGGGTTTTCATAGGGTTAGACAGACTTGAAACCCGTGGTGGTGTGATGTAACCTTTTGATAAATGGATTTGTTGGGTTTCCATACTTATGACGTCTTCACAAGGTACAATAGGTAGATGCAGGTAATCGATGCCAAGTTTAGGTTCTCTATTAGTGTTTACCTGAAGAAGTAGGGGACTGAAAGGTTTAGTCAAGGGTGGATTTGTAGGGAGTACCAACACCCTCTTGAAAGTTATCTCCTTCTGGGCATTCAAGAAAAGGGGTAACAACACTTTCGGCTTCAGAGTGGTTTTCCTCATGGAATTCCTCTCGAAGGTGATCTTCGAGTGATTTGGGAGGTAAAAGTTTGTAATGTAGTGGAGGAAACCCTATCATCCTCCAATACCTATGCAAGTTTTGATCGGACAAGATTGATATATGACAATGAAAGTCCTAAATCCAACTAAACAAAATAAGCATCATGCACTAAAAAATATAGAAATCAATCAAACAAACCAAAGCTTCTCACCATGAGCTCACTATTTGGTGATGAAATCCAACATCATGGGAACATGTGAGTGTAATATTCCATATATAAAAAAGTATGCATAACATAAATAAATATCTAGAAATGGAAGATGAACAACAACATAACTAGAACAACACCACAATAATACCAAAATGATACCAGAAGAACACCATAAAGAGCACTTTGATTATTGAGAGAAATATTCACTTGCCTCTTTGAGGGGGAAACCTCCAA
>WSFP011499973.1:0-13953 GCA_009831015.1 Picea engelmannii | reverse complement strand
AATGCTTTTTATATTGGGTATGAATACTAGTATCGATAGTTATTGATTACGAATATGCTTATCTTATTATAGATGTGGTATAAGTATTTAATATTTATTACACTAGTAGTGATCTTATACTGATTACCATTACACTCTATACATGTTATTTTCCTGACGAGTTACTTCTATTAATATGAAATACGTAATAATGAGTAAGGGAATCATGGGTCTCATTCTATATGCTCTTTATTGTAGTAGAGCTGCTTAGTATTGATATCGATATAACAGTGATTACAACAAGATCTTGTATCACCAATAGTGAAATCACTGTGATTATGTGTTTACTTACCTTATTTACGTAATTGATTACACTCAACTCCTTGAACAAGTACAGCTAATCTAAGTTACGTGTGCTAGTTGAAATAGTTATCATAAGAGATCGAACACATTGGTTTCATACTAGTTTGATTGAATACATAAACATATGTCATATAAGCTCATTACTAGTACTCTAAGTCTAATAGAGCTAACCTTTATTATTAGTGATACTTGGAATATGATGATTATCACAGCTTGAGCCATAGGGTAAGGGTAATCAAGCTTACTTACCTGATCTCTCCATAACTAGAGCTTATTGATTATGTCTATACTTCCTGGTCACTAAGCTTAAGTAAGCCACAAGTAAGATATTGTACATATGTAATTAATGATCACCTATCAAGGTTGTACTCATATTTTACAGTGGTAACAACTCATATCTAGTAAAGGTAATGGTTCATATAATCTTAAAAGATCATGTAGAGTAATTGCTTAGTTAGATTCATAGAGGTCATTGGTCACTACTTAGTTACAGTCCAAGCAATACAACATGGAAGCTCTTCTTCCTATCAACTTGAAACCTCTACTAGTCTATAATGATAGTGATTTGATTAGGTAAACACTTGTCTCTCTATAACTAATTACTACTAGTTTCATTAATATGGATCACATTACACTTAGTACTCTTTCTCTATTATTCCCATGGTTAATCAATACTAGCTATATTAGTGATGCAGGAGAATCGTCAGCAAGCCCATGTGGAGGGACAACTCAGTGCCATAGCACACCTTTTTAATTATTTGGAATATAAAAGATGGTGCTTTCCTATAGATATGTTTTGAACAAATGATTGAAGGAGAGCGAAACGCTCAGAAACTGAATCATCGCGAGAGATCTGGGAGTTTCACTCTCAGTATTGAATGTAATGGAGCTTGAGTAGTTGTTACTTTGATAGGAGAGGTAGTCGGAGGGAACCCTAGGAACCTTCCCATACACGTAGATGCATGGCATGCCCAAATGGAGCGACTGGAGGAGTATTGTTATTGAATAGGAGGTAGAATAATTTGGTTTGAGAGAGTTGAGACTCTGTTATAGTCTAGCCTGCACATATTGTAATCGGACATTCATGTTAAGGAAAAAAGAGCAGTTTTTTCCTGCATATGATTATGTGTGTGTTTATATGTTTGTGAATTAATGTCACATGTGTGTTTATATGAATGTATACTATAGATGCTTGGGATAGATTTCATCTGCAGGGATAGATAGAATTCTCTATTTGTGAGTTTGCTGGAATTGTTTCTGGGTTCTTTAGGCTGTGCAAGGAGTGCACAACAAAGCATTGGAAACTCTGTAGCCAACGCAAGGAGTGCACATCTGAACTCTTTATGTCAGAGAAGAACATGCCCGGAGGGCACACCAGAAGGATTCACAAACCCAAGGAGCCTCACAGTTACTGAATACTCTGGAGGGAAGACTGTGTAGAGAAGACACAGAGGAGAGAACATAATTGGTGAAGAGTCTGCGGAGCTATACCAGGAGGGCATTGAGTAGGTGAAAGCAGTGCACAAAGGAACTCTAGTTCGATTTTAGAGAGAAGAGAAGTGTCAAGGATAAGACACTTACAGAGTTACTGAACACTCTGTAGAAAACACTCATCAAGGTGTGCTTTGAGTGAGAAGTTTCCAAGAGGGAACTTATATCCCTTCGAGGAGAAAAAGGGATAGATATCTTTGAGGTACAAGCAGTTGAAGCTCAAGGTGATACAGAGTTGTCGAATACTCTAGAGGAAGACTTGTGCAAGGAGTGCACCAGGCCAACACTCAGACGAAGTGTTGAAATACAACCATCAGAAGGCTAGTCAAAGCGCAAGGAGCACCCGTAGAGGCATACTTGTTTCAAGTTTGAAATCTCAGAAAGTCGAGTGTAGAACATGTCGGGAGGGCACCAGAAAGTCCTTTGAAGGATGTAGAAGGACCTATACCCTTGGATATTTGATCGAGGAAAATCTCAGGAGAGACAATGTTTTTAGAAGTGCAGACAAGACCCAAGGTAGTCGGGTTCGCAAGAGAAATATCAAAGGCCACATCCTTTGACACTTAGAAATTATTCCAAGTCAAAATAAAGCATAAGCTCAAGAGGAGGAAAATCAGTGATCATTAGATCGATCACTGTGAAGAATTTGGACCGTTGGATCAAAGTCTAGACGGGAGGAACAAGTGCGCAAGAGAGGAATAGATCTCGTCCATTGGATCTGGGTGCGAAGGACCAACAGTCGTTGGGTCCAGAGGTAAGTGCACGAGGCTTAAACCCTTCCAAGTGCATAGGAGAAGCAGACTTACGAAGTCCCAAAGTTCTGAAGGTTGTCTAAATCATCCATCGTACAAGGGAACAGGTGGAAGCAGATCCAAGAATTCGAGGAATTAGACTTTGGAAGATTTGCAAGGAGCAGAGTGAAAACACGCAAAGTCCAAAATAATGAGGCAATTGTGACCGTCCATTGAGGAAGGACACGTGGCGAAAGATCATCACTTCGCTGATTCACAATTTGGGAAGTCTAACTTCGTGAAAGTGATCACAATCATTGATTGCGAGAGGAACGTGGACCGTAGATCTGGTCCCGAATAATTTGTCGATTCAAAAATTGAGAAAGGGGATCAAGCCGCTCGCGAAAACTCGCGAAGTTCAAATTCGCGATCTGATCGTAGTCATTGATCGTGAAGAGAGAATGTGGCAGCAGATAATAAGACTCACGGAGTCATGAATCAGAAGAACTATGTCGAGCAGTCCATAGATATCGCGAAGCGTGACGTGAACCGTCCATTCGACATAAGGGAATTTCGGGGTTCGGATTTTGGAAGGAATGAGGGAAGATTTTATTGGGAGACCCGAAGGGAGAAGTCCCAAAGTGCTTGATAGTTGAGCCCCAGGTTATAGCTCAACGCCATATTAAAGGGCATGAAGGAAAGGAGTTAGTACTCGTCGGTTTTGTAATTCGCTGATTTGGGTTTCGGGAAAAATAGAGCAGGCAACTCACAAAATCTCTGAAGCACAGAGTCGCAAAGGGAGCTAGCCCATGGTCATAGCCTAGGGTCATGTGGATGGAAGGGGATTAGTTAGAAGAGCTAGCTCCCATTGGCATTGAAATTTGACCAGTGCTATGGAGAGTGCCCACGGATCTCATACGACCTGCGCCATGGGAAAAAGGACCTGTGTAAATGGATTTGGGGTCTAGAAGAGACCCAAAGAGTTGATATGACTCAGTATCTTGATCGATCCTTGACCGGGAGGTCAAAATCCCCGGAGGGGAGAAGGGGGGGGGGTCTTCATCCTTCCTCCTTTGTTATAGGTTTGCATTCTACAGTTATCTCTTTCTCAGCTTCCTAGTTGAAAATTTTGACCCATTCATTTGAAGGCTCTTCTCTCTCCATGTCTTGGGCACATTCAAGTGTGTGCTCTTTCTACTTTTTACCAATCTGATCAATCTGAGCCTCCATATTATCTTCATATCCTGTGGTACTAGTCGACCACTCCATTGCAAACTCCATTTCTGCAATCTCACCATTGAGTTGCTACTCAACTTCCTCCTCTGACATATTGACTTATGTCATCTCCTCTTGTGTTGGTTCAACTCCAACTTCCTCTAGTTGCTTCCTAGGCTGGTATGATCCTCCACCTATTTCCAATTTATCCTGTTGGAAGTGCCTAATTTGCACTATCACCCTTCTCTCCAGGGATTCCAATTCCTCATACAACTCAACAAAATTTATGATGTATGCCTCCTCTTCTGCTACAGGTTCCAGTGCTGCAGTCATCTCCGGTTCAGCTCCCGGGCTGAAGTTTTTGAGCAATTTTGTTGAATTATCTTCTCCTTCTACTAGGGAAAACATCAGTGTCTGCTCCGTCTCCTCTTCTTTGTCAGTCTCTGTTGGTTTTCCTTCTATTGTTGCACCTGCAACACTTATGCTAGCCTTTGCTTGTTTGCTTGGCAGGAATGATTTGATTCCTCCAATGATCAGAACCCTCCTCTGATCGTCCTCCTTTGTGATGGAAGTATTTGAATTCTCATCATATTCATTCACATGGTTTACAAACCCACATGAATCTTCATTTATCAGCACTCCTTTTTGATATGAACTCTCCCTTGAGCTCCTGAGACTTTCAGACAGTCTCATTTCCCTTCCCTTTCCCACCTGGAAATTTGGGATTTCTCTCCTATTCTCCTGGCAGTCTATGAGATATCTTGATCCCATATCATTGCCCACCTAGGAATATGAATTTCCACTAATTTCCTCTCGACAGTCTAAGATATCCTCAGTTGATCTCATATCATTGCCCACCTGGAAATTTGAAAATTCATCTTTGCCCTCCTAGCAGTTTATGATACCTATAACTAATCTCCCTTCCTCATCACTGAGGGTTTCTCCGAATTCTGGCTCAAAAATGCAAACCAGCTCCTCCTCTGTGTCACTAATGTTTTTAAAATGGCTCAACCACCTTTTCAACTCTTGTTGTTGCTTTCTAATCAACAACTTTTGAACATGTGAGTTTACTTTCTTGTTCAGAGGCCATTCATACCTCTAACGTACCTTTTCCTCCTACTACATCCTCAATGCTAGCCTCTCCATCCTTTCTCTTATCTCATTAAGTTCCAGATCCATTTATGGATTGCATTTCTTCCTGAGGTCTTCTCTTCGACCACACTCATGGCCTTCAGTAGCCATTTCCACCTTTTGTTGTTCCTTCTAACAAGTCTTGTGGATTACTCGGCATCTAAGAGCATCTCCAACTCCTCCTACAACTCACTTGATTGTATGTTGATTGTTGCGGACTTGTAAAAATCATTCACAGAGCATCAGTGCTCTGTCTTCTCCTTCACCTGTTGTTTACAGGAAAACTTATGCTTTAGATACTACTTGACGTAGCCAGACTATATCCTTCATCTTCTTCGTCTGAAATCTATAGGCAAAAATTTCTCTGATACCACTTGATGGTATCAGACTATATCCTTTATCTCCTTTCCTCTTTTTCCTAATGTCTACAAGCAAAAATCCCCTCTGATATCACTTGATGCAGACCCCCCCCCCTTCTCCCCTGGGGGGCTACTGACCTCCCGATCAAGGATCGATCAAGATATTGAGTCAAATTGACTCTTTGGGTCTCTTCTAGACCCCAAATCCATTTACATAAGCCCTTTTTCCCATGGCAGAGATCGTATGAGACACATGGGCCCTCTTCATAGCGCTAGTCAAATTTCAATGCCAATGGGAGCTAGCTCTTCTGACTAAGCCCTTTCCCTCCACATGAACCCGGGTTCTGACCATGGGTTAGCTCCCTTTGGGAATTTGTTCTTTGGATATTTTGCGAGCTTCGTACTCTATTTTTCCTGAAACCCAAATCGACGAATTATAAAACCGACGAGTACTAACTCCTTTCCTTCAGGCCCTTTAATATGGTGTTGAGCTATAACCCGGGGCTCAACTATCGAGCACTTTGGGACTTTGCCCTTCACATATCCTGATAATATCTTACCTCCTTCCTTCTGAAATCCAAACCCCGAACTTCCCTTGTGTCAGATCGACGGTCCACGTCTCCCCACAACCAACAATTCATATCCCTTTTCGCACTTCGCGATATTTGCGGACTAATCGACATAGTTCTTCTGATTCACGACTCCACGAGTCTTATTATATGTTTCCACATGCTCTCCTCATGATCAATGGTTGTGATCAACTCGTGACTTCGAACTTTGTGATTTTTCATGAGCGGCTTGCTCCCCTTTCCTGATTTTCGAACTTTGTGATTTTTCATGAGCGGCTTGCTCCCCTTTCTTGATTTTCGAATCGACAAATTCTTCGGGACCAGATCTACGGTCCATGTTCCTCTCGCGATCAATGGTTGTGATCACTTTCGCAAAATCAGACTTTGCGAGTCCTCTCTTCTCCCGACTCTGCTTCTCCTACCTCCAACTTCTCGATTTTTGAATCAGTGAAGCACTGATATTTCACCACGTGTCCTACCTCAATGGATGGTTACGATTGCCTCACGATTTTGGACTTCACAATTTTTCACTCTACTCCTTGCAAATATTCCAAAGTTTGATTCCTCAAATTCTCGGATCTTCTTCCACCTGTCCCCTTGAATGATGGATGGTTCCGACAACCTTCAAAACTTCAGGAATTCGTAAGTTTGCTTCTCCTATGCACTTGAAAGGGTTTAAGCCTCGTGCACTTACCTCTGGATCCAACGGTTGTTGGTCCTTCGCACCCAGATCCAATGGACGAGATCTGTTCCTCTCCTGTGCACCAGTTCCTCTCGTCTGGACTCTGATACAATGGTCCAAATTCTTCACAGTGCCTGATCCAATGGCCACTCTTGCTCCTCCTCCCAATATTACACTTTCTTTTGACTTGGAATAATTTCTAAGTGTCAAAGGTTGAGGCCTTTGATATTTCTCCTGGGAACCCGTCTACCTTGGGTCTTGTCTGCGCTTCTAAAAACACTTTCTCTCCTGAGATTTTCCTTGCTCAAATCTCCAAGGGTATCAGTCCTTCTATGTCCTTCAAAGGACTTTCTGGTGCCCTCCCGACATGTTCTACGCTCGACTTCCTGAGCTTTAGAACTTGAAACAAGTCGGCCTCTACATGCACTCCTTGCGCTTTGACTAGCCTTATGATGGCTATGTTTCAACACTTTGTCTGAGTGTTGGCCTGGTGCACTCCTTGCATAGGTCTACCTCCAGAGTATTCAACAACTTTGTATCACCTTCAGCTTCAACTACTCAGAACTCAAAGATCTCTATCCCTTTTTCTCCTCAATGGGATATATGTTCCCTCTTGGAAACTTCTCGCTCAAATCACACCTTGATGAGTGTTTTCTACAGAGTGTTCAGTAACTCTATAAGTGTCTTATCCTTGACACTTCTTTTCTCTCTGAACTCGAACCAAATTTCCTTTGTGCACCCCTTGCACCTACTCAATGCCCTCCTAGCAGAGCTCTGCAAACTCTTCACCAATTTTGTTCTCTAATCTGTGCCTTCTCTGCATAGTCTTCCCTCCAGAGTATTCAGTAACTCTAAGGCTCCTTGAGTTTGTGAATCCTTCTAGTGTGCCCTCCTGGCATGTTCTTCTCTAACATAAAGAGTTCATATGCACACTCCTTGTGCTAGCTACAGAGTTTCCAATGCTCTATTGTGCACTCCTTGCACAGCCTAAAGAACCCAGAAACAATTTCAACAAACTAAAAAATAGAGAATTCTAGATCTATCCCTGCAAATAAAATCTATCCCAAGCATCTATAGTATACATTCATATAAACACACAAGTGACATTCATTCATAAACATATAAACACACACATAATCGTATGCAGGAAAAAATTTCTCTTTTTTCTTTAACATGAATGTCCAATTACAATATGTGTAGGCTGGACTGTAACATAGTCTTAGCTCTCTCAAACCAAATTATTCTACCTCATATTCAATAACAATACTCCTCTAGCCACCCTATTTGGGCATGCCATTCATCTATGTATACAGGAAGGTTCCTAGGGTTCCCTCTGACTACCTCTCCTATCGAAGTAACAACTAACAACTACTCAAGCTCTGTTACATTCAAGACTGAGAGTGAAACTCCCATATCTCTCGTGACCATTCATTTTTCGAGCATTTCTCTCTCCTTCAATCATTCGTTCAAAATGCATCTATAGGAAAATGCTAGCTTTTAGATTCCAAATAATTAAAAAGGCGTGCTATGGCGGTGAGTTGTCCCTCCACGTGGGCTTGCTGATGATGCTCATGCATCAATTAGTGAACACTAGTTAGAATAGAGAAGCAATGATTACGTGAATTCAACACATTGGACAATACATGATGTGTTGAAATCAAGCTTACAAGGAGTAACAACTTAGAATAAATAGGATTAGTACTAAGCAACTTAGATATGATGAAGTTGGTAATCAAGCTATCAATATAATGATCTCGGTATAAGTATAAGTAATGCATAACTTACATAGGTAATCCTAATCATATATGTTACAATGGTGAGACTCATTACTACTCTTCCGTATAAGTATGCATAAGCTTATATCTGTAATACAGTAGAATCAATCATGATAGAGTAACTCAAGTCTAAACCATAGTAAACTAAAATTAGTAAGCATTCCTGTCAAACTGATGAATTCGTCCAGCTTGTTTGAGGAAATTATGTCTCAAGATCTGTTTTTCATCATGATGTCATGTATAGAAGCCATGGATCTTGGTTTGATATCCTCTATTTTTACCTCCAATTTTCTCAGCTAGACAATCTGAGTTTATAGATACTCTTAGTGCTTGTGGCCATTTTCAAAACAACTTTTGATTTTGATAAATTTCTTTAAAATCCCTCATTTTAATTGTGTTCCTTAATAGGAACATAACCCTTTACATTATAATTGAAGTTCTTCCCCAACCTTCACAAAACAAATATACCCTTCTCCCTTATATCACAAGCTAACAGATAAATTCTCCACGAACTCAAGTGCTCCATTTTCACTTTTCCACTCCCCCCTGCTGCAATCTTCTTTATTTCTCACAACCCTCCTCTCTTCCCAAATATTGCCCCTTGGAATCAACTTATGTCATCAATACCTTCTCCTTATGCAATAACTTGAATCCTTAAGGTGGTTCCATCTCCTTTTCAACCTGCAAAAGTACCAATGAACCTCCCATCTGTGGTGTATAAGCAGAACTATAGGATGAGCAAAAATTATTGTGAGCCAAGTATTCCATCATCTTAAGGATTATTATTGCCATTTTTCCATAAATTTTCACTCTAACATTGTCTATTCCTTTCTATAATTAAGGAGCTTGTGCTTAGATGCAATTTGAATTGCAACTTCATAAATTGGGTAACAACTTTAAATTTTCTGGACAACATGTCACTACTGCCTATTACATCCTTAAAAATGGAGGTCTGATGGAAAAGTATGTTCCTCCACCTTGGTTTCATATTCAAACATTCTTATTTTCAATTGCATTGGGTTGATTGGATTCCTTCATCGACTATCCTTTCAACACTAATTAACCAATATTAAGATCAATGAAGAGGGCTAGACTCTAGATTAGCACCATAAATTTAGCAACATTGTTTGAAGAAGTACATGAGCTAATTGAATAGATGAGGATTTTATAGTGATTTTTCTTCTTAATCTCCATCCCCCTTCCCCCCCATCCCTTGATATTCTTTCATTTCCTTTAGCATCCTCCTAGAATTCAATTTGTACCAATATTTTGGGCTATGATCATGGGCAGAGACCAATGATCAAATTTAAAGGGTAGGTTGGCACTCTAGTTCAAAGAGTTTTTTTTTAAAAATCCTTTTTATGTTGCAAACTTTGATGAAATTTAACCCTTCAATTGAAATAAATTCCTGAGTGGAACCTTAAAATTATGTTTTCCTTTCCAAATAAAAATAATTAATAAAAAGGGTCATAATCACCCACACCAACACATATATGATCTAACAAATTCTAACTTCTCAAGATTATTTAAATGTGTAACTGAGGCAAGACATTTGTTTGTCATCTACAACAAAAATATATCAGTTCAGTATGCATGAATCACTAAAACTGTTATGCAAACAAGCAACAACTTAATTATTAAATATAATAGAAAACAATAGTGTAAACATCTTCACTTACTCCCCATCTTCCTGTGCAATTACATTTTGTATCTATAGCAACAATCTAACCAAACCCATAATAAGTCAGTAATTTAAGATCAAATTATAGGATATCTCTTAAAATGTACCAATACATTTGAACAAGAAAAGGGTAGCCAAAAACATTATGGAAAGTTGTTTGGGCTTGAAGTCTGCTATGACCTAAAGAGAGAATGGATGCAATCAATATAACTATAGAAAATCTTAGGTAAAACATACAAATGGAAAACAACAACTTATTATGGCTTCATCAATTCTAACATTTTCTGAGCTCAGCAAGAAGGTATTAGTTGCAAACATCATTCACAACAAGAAGAGTATTCACTACAAATATCATTCAAAACCTTCTGCAAGCACTTTTTCTAAATGTATATGTATGGCATTAAATATGAAAAAATGTGACAGATCATGGTTGTTGTTGTTTCTAAACACAATGTGACTCGCAAGAGAGGTAGAAATATACATAATCCCAATTAGAATGGTACATATTGAAATCCATTACTAAATTGGATATGATCCTACTCTTTTGGGGGCATATTGTTCTAAGCTCAGTGATCTCTAGTTCAAGTTGCAAAGGAAAGTTGTGAAATGACCCAACACTTTTCCCATCAATGAATGCTAGTCCAAAATAGCACTTTCATGCTTAGCGCTAGATGCCACTATAAAAACAGTACCTTACAGGAAATCCAACAAATACAACAATTCAAGGAAACAATTTGTAAGTAGTTTTTAAAGTGAATTTTTCTTATTTGTTAGGAGCATAATTTCACAATCAGCAACCACTAACTTGATTTGTCGAGTTGGAAAATTTCCCATACACCAAGTCCAATTTTTGGAGAATGTCCATTCAATGTCTGGCTCTATAACTACATGTTTTGTTTGTCATTAGATACTTTCATGTTTTGTTTTGAAGGAAAATAAGGTGGTTTTACTCATGTTTTTGGAAAAGCGCATACATAGAAGTTTGAATGTTATAATGGATGGTTGATTTCCATATTTATGATCGTTGGTTTCCTATTTACCATGTTTGTCTATGCTTTTCTATAGCTCATTAAAATGGAAAAGTCGAGTGCTTTGGGTCTTTGGTGTTTTAGTGTTGCAGATCCTACGTTGTTTCTTGAAATAAAATGTCATGAGACCCTATGCATAACCTTTTTGTTCTACCCGCATGCACATTTCGGTTGAGCCAAGTCCGAACTAAAATGTTTTGGGTCAAATCCCTCTTATTATTGGAATTATGTTGTTCATTGGCAACCACAATACTGTAAAACCCTGGTCATTTTGATTATGGTGGTTGTTTGGGACCGAAAACAAAGAAGGATGAATCATTGTCTCTTCGTATTATGATTAGATTGTGACAATGTCACACCGAAGTCTAAGATTGTTTCTTATTAACCCATTGGGCCTCGTAAAGTTGATGATTGTTCTTTTGTGGCAAAAAATTTTTGGAACCCTTGTTGTTTTGTGACATCTTTGTCGGGTTCGATTTAGTGACCTTTTGGCCACAATAGGGGAAAATACCATGATATTAACCGAGTAATTTCAATGCATATATTTTTCTATCATCTCCTTGCAAATAAAAAGATCTATCCAGTTTGGGGTTGGATTGAACAAACATTGTTACATTCGAGTGTTGTTTGATAAGCAATGAAATCGATCATTTAAGAGTGCAGATAAACACATCTTTGTTTGGATGACTCAAATGTTTGTTTGATAACTCGACATATATTTCAAGCATTGTCTACATGAATGTTTCACATTTGATGATTGATAGTAACATGTAAGGTTTTGACTGAAGATGGAAATTGGTATTAAATAAGAATTAATACATGGATTTTGATCATTTAAAAAAATGAAATAATGCTTGGAGTGTGACAGGAAAACAGTTTGCAGACAATTCGAGTGATGACAGAATTGTTGTGTGGCATTTCACAAATATGTTTTCGAAATGGATACTTTATGGAATGAGAGAAAGATTGATTTTATTGAAAACTATGGTTGTATGGTGACTATAATCATGTTTGTTGGAATTGTAAGGATTGAATTATAATGGAGATAATTTTAGTATAAGTATGTCCATTGTTTTTTCCCTTCATACTTAACATTTTCCATTCATTAAAATCCCTTCCATCAACCCAAATGATTGTTTCATTCCCATGCTTAGATTGTAATTGTAAGAAATGTTTCATGATAGAATTATATAAGTTGAAAAAAGAGTGTTTAGTTGGTTTGATCTCTTCTTTGTTTCATATTTAAAGATGTTGATGACAACAATGTTATGGAACTAGTCATGGTAAATGAATAGTTTGTATTGCACTTCCCTATCATACTTACCATTTTCCACTAATTACAAACACGATCATGAAATCCCAAGAGCCCTACAAATCCCTGTTCTAATTAATTACTAGTTATGGAATGTGGAATGCATATTGATTGCTTGCACATGTATTGTTATGTATATAGATCTAGGTCTAAATTATTATTTTGAATTTTTTTATATGATTGATTAGTCATCCTTTGGTTCTGATATTTGTGAATGTGTGTTAGAATGAGAGTTTTTCAGTAGGGAAAGTCATAACAGGAGGATTAATAACAAAGGTAAAGGATTGGGTCCCTGGAAAAGGGGAAACAAAATATTAAGGTTCTCTATACATTTTGATGCAAATTTGGAAGAGTTTAATCAATTGTTACAAACATGGTTCCTCAACTTGATTGGCCAACAAGCTTACAAACCTCTTCCTATTATTGAGAATCCATGCCCAAATGTTGGCATACCAGTTCCAAATCATAATTACAATCCTTTAGTTGTTCCAGAACGAGATGGTTGGCAAGATATTTTGCACCCTCCTCCTAGACACTCACAAGGATGGCCAAATATTGATAACCTACAACATCCTCCCTTTCATGCTTGGCCCACTAGTTCACTTCCACCACCACCTCCTTCACATCGGAATTTGTTGCCTCAATCCCAAGCCTCACATGCCCATCATAAGGTCAAAATCACTAATCTTGAAGAAAACCTCGAGGAAGAGAAAGTAGCAACAACCGGGTCAAAATCAACACAAGAATATTCTCATTCAGTCACTTCCCATATGCAAGAGAATGATAAAAAATATGCTAAGGAAGATTCATCAATTGGAAAAAATGGAAAATCTAAGAGTAGATAGCAAGAGAGGGGCATCCTCTCACAGTAAATATGGTTTCTCATAATTTATTTGGAACCTATATATGGACTTGTTTGCACTTTATTTTGGACAACATATCATTTTTGGATAGCTCATATTTGATAGCACTATGTTAAACAATTTTATATTTTACATGCTTCATGTTTGGATAAATTATGAAATGGATAGATTTTGATAAATTGTGTAATTGTCACATCGAGTAACAAGGGGCTCTTATGATTATTTCATTTTGTAAATAATAGTGACATGAATGGTATGAAGTGGTGATATTCATATGTCATGCATTCAAGGTGGAAGGTACAAGGATGAAATGGTTTATTTATTCATTAAAGAGAATTAGGGGGTCCCCACTTATTAATTGTATTTAATACCCTTATCATATTATTATTATTATTATTATTATTATTTATTAAATTACTTAACAACTCTCCTATTAACTAAATAATTGTTAGTTAATAACTTAACTAGAAGTGGTTGAGTAATCCAACTACCTTGGAGATATTAAAAGGAGGTAAGGTGGACAAAGGAGGAGGAGGAACACATTGCTCTGATAAGGTCTACTCTTACTTCCAAGTGAGATTTCATTACTACTTCATTAATCTCTGATTTCTAAGCTAAGACACTTCTTGTGATAGCAAGGTCTGTTGAAGGTGACAAAAATCTAGGACCAAGGAGCATTGAATTATGATATTCTTCGAGGTTGATTTTTTGTGTGATAGTCTACAGACTTATTTTGGTTTTTGGATTAATTTCTCAGTGCTAAATATGATTCTT
>WSFP011499956.1:0-13954 GCA_009831015.1 Picea engelmannii | reverse complement strand
TTTCAAATATAATTTCATTTATCCATAGTCTCATTAAACATTTGGGAATAATATATTTGAAATAAAAATAATTCCCAAATATTTTTCTATCCTGTAGAATTAAATTTTCATAATTTAATTCATGCCCATGGTTTTTAAGACAATGTCTTGTTTGCCCAATTCACCATTTCATTGTAAAAACATTTACTTTTACCATCTCCCTATGAAAAACATTTAGTGTGTAATGTTTTTCCAATTTACCGTTTCACTATGGAAAAACATTTACTGTGTGTGTTCATGTGCATCTTCCCATTTAAATCTTTTTCATGGAAATTAATCTCTTTGATTTGTAAAATGTGAATTTTACCTCTGTAAAACAATTTCACAATAAGGAAGAATTTCTTTTATTGGAAATCCCATAATTATTATTGAAATGCACTCCTGGAAAAATGCCGCACATAAAACATATGATAAATGCTTTCATTTATTATATCGAGATTGGGCTAAAGTGGTTTAAATCAACTACTTTTACCTCCGATGTGCTCCACTTAAAAACACGTGTCCACCAAAGATTCCATGGTATAATTCCCCGGTCCACCTTCACAAAATTAACCTTCTCGCTATTTCAATCCCCGACATGTATGTGCGCCCTCCATCCAACCTTTGACTTTTCCACATTATAAATTGAGATGCATGCGCATGATTTGACGTGATTCCATAAATTAAATATTGGATTAAATATTAATATAAATATAAAATTATTTATATTAATAATAAAACCCCCCCTTTTTCTATTTTTGAAGGACTTTGGGCATATGAGGCTTAACACATGACTTTGTGGATAAGATAAGGGTGCTTAATAAAAGGCATATTTTTTATTTTCAATGGGAATATGAAAATAAGGGTAAAAATGAATGAAGTGATGGAACTAAGGGTTTTAGATCAGAATTAAGGCTAGGTATAAGCTTGGGATATTTTCCAACTTTTGAATCATGGAGTACATGACTGTTTTGGTTGACCCATTGGGTGAAGGATTTAGGTGATGGGAGCTTGACGGAGTTGGTGAAAAAGTTTGAAAATCTGACTGGAAAAATAACACAAGGACAAGATGCATTGGGAAAAGTTAATGCAAATTAGCATGTGATCTACGGTCCACCGAGTCTCATCAACTTTCGATATCGGGGGTTGAAAAAAATTGGTTTTGGGTAGACCTATTTTCACCCCGATGTGCCTCTTAGGGTGCCACACGTCCATGAATGAAAATGCCATAGTTTTCCCCAACTCACCTTCGAATGATTATCTTTTGCGCTGCTTCATTTCCCAATATGTGCCTTAGCCGTTGATTAAGGCTGCTTCAAGATCTACGGTCCTCCGAGTCTTGCCTTTTGTTCCTCCGCTAAATTTGTCCACATGCCACCATATAAGTCCTTATATTCCAAACTATCACACTTCCATAGCGATGTGGTTTCTCACTAAATTTTTGAGACTGGGATCCTATCTGAATTTTTTTATGGTGATAACATAGGCTCCAACTAGGGATGTTATCCTCCCTGTGAGGTAGAAAATAACTCATAGACCCGGTACCTAATCCATTGGGATTCTCCCAAAACATGTGTGTGTACCCTTCTCCAACCTGTCACCAGTGTTTGCTGAAAACCAAGCTCTGCACACTACTCTCAACTGGATATTGAACACTGAATACACCACTAAAATATGACTGTACACAATACTTTAAATCTAAACTGAAAAATGCTTAACCAACAAAATTATTCGCACACTCCTACCTACCCTAAAAATATTGAAATGAATACTCAATCAAGTGATGGTAAAGTGCCAATGCATCCAATCAAGCAATTGGCTTCCCGATTCTCCTTTTCTCACATTTTTCTTAAGCTGCCAGACAAATGTAAAAGATGGTAGCTGAAAGAAAACATTGAATCCAAAATTCGAGTTTATGAATGAAACAAATTATTCCTTCAATGATGACTATAATATGATGGCCATAGGATCTTGAAAACCATGAGAATTCATTTCTTCATGATGAGCAAAAATAGAAAGGCAAGCTTCTTTCATAAGTGTTTGTTGTTCTTACTCTATTTCTTCAGTTCTGAGAACATTTTCAAATGAAATGGAAGCAATAGGTCCATTTACTCTTCCATGCATATAAAAAAAAATATTCATACATTCTTGAACATTTTGAAATGTGATGGCCATATTATGTGCATCAAGGTTGTCCTCTTGTTCATCAAACAATTCTGATTTGGTTTCATCAAACTTCTGGGAATTTGCTTGAGGAATGTCCTTCTGACTTTCAAATGAATTAATGGAAATAAGCTCATGCTCATAATATTCTTGAAAATGTGAAAAGATAAAAACATGCACTATCTCACAGTATAGATTTCCCATGGATGTACTTTCAAAACCATGATTTTCAAATGAATCAAATAAAACCACTGCCTCTTCATTATCTTTCTCTATTTCTAATTGAAAAGTGGCATACATTGTTTTGTTTCTTTCCTGAAAGTCTATGTCATTTGTTTGTTCATTGCTAGAAGTTTCCATAGATGCAGTTTTAGAATCCTCATCCATGTCTAGGCCACTTAGAATTTGAACAACCATATCATTCATACGGGGAGAAAGATAACCTTGAAACATTTTGTCTTGCTAAATATCTTGTTGAATATCTTCATCAAGTTTAGGGGAAGGAAAATAAATTTTAACAACAATTTCTTGATGAGCTTCACCTTCAACCAAAGGAGGGGATACTATTTGTTGTTGGGATGAATATTCATAAATGGCTTCTATGATTTCATCATTCATACACTCTTCATCACCAAAAACATTTTTAAGGTACTTGATGAAATGTTCACAAAACTCACAACAATCTTCAAACACCAAGAATGAAGTATTAGATTCTCCATAATGCTTAAAGAATGTTATATGGAAATATTGAAGAGAGTATAAGATGTCTGTTTTTAAACCTTCATACCATAATCTTGCTTTCCCCTTTGAAGTAGCCATAAAAATTTTCATCAAACAATCCTCATGAAATTTAATTCCAAGCTTACATATGTGCATGTGAAATCTAATCAACTGCAAGTCAACATCATTTCCTTTCCCATCTTCGAATTTAGGCAAATATTTTTGCCAATTTATGTGAGGAATATGATTTGGAAAGCCAAGAATATGAGATCGATTCATTGGATCATACCTTGTAGATATTGAACTCATCTTTGCACAGTGGAGTTGCCAATGATGTTTTGGAAGTTGGATTCTACATTGAGAGTGGAGTCACCAGTGAAAGTTTAAATTTCTAGATTCTTCTACTAGTGGAATCACCTTCAAAATGATTTTTTGATGTGTGGAGTTGCCAGAGTAGGAATACAGCCAATATGTGCCTAAGTGTTTGCATCTCTCAGACCTTAGAACTCAACCATGTCGTTCTGTCCTGGGGAAAAGTTTTCAATTACATCCCCGACAACAACGCCAAAATGTTAGCACTCTGTAAAAATTTTCCAGATGAAAAAACAAACGACAGAAGTAACTGTTTCAACCTACTTTAAAGCTGAAAACTAGCCAATTCAACTCAGAGAGGGCTCTCTCGTGTCACTTGATATTCTTTGGAAATTAGGTGGCTATATTTGGTTTGTTTTGGGGATTTTTATAAAGTTGTTGGCAAGGAAGGGGAGGAACAAACAGGGCTATGGTGTCAAAATTCTGAAATTGAATGAAAACAATGATCAACTGATAGAACTCTCCAGAGGATAAAGGCTAAATGAGGCAAGGAATCTGAGTTGTAACTTAAAATAAATCAGAGTGGTAAAAGAAAAGAGGAAACAAATAACTGCATCAGAGCATTACGAGATTGAATTCTGAATTAGCTAAGAAGAAACATACACAGTTTAAATTGCTTAGGCTGAGAGCATCACAAGACGAATTCTAGGAATTTAACTCTCCAACTTAAATAGAAGACAATGTAAATGGAATTAAAGAAGAAAAGGAAAATACACACTATGAAAGAAGACCAAACTCATATCAAAACCAATTAGAATCTTTTCATAAACAGTTCCAAATGATTTTGCATATGTATTCAATTCAGTCCCAGAAAAATTACAATAGAGTCCAGAACCACCAGAATTCTGCCCTTTCACTTCTTCCCTCCTCTAATACACTCAGAACCTCTAACACTTGTACAATTCGAGTTCCTTCAATGTGCAACCAGTTACAATAAATGAAATGAAATGTTTCAGCTTCTACAATGATTACAACTAACAGTTTCCAGAAAAACGTTTCATGATCCCTGTAGATTCCTTTGACGCTCGAGCTCCTTCTTCTGCCACATTCTCTTTGAAGTGTCACTCATAATCTTTCAAATATAATTGCATTTATCCATACTCTCATTAAAAATTTGGGAATAATATATTTGAAATAAAAATAATTCCCAAATATTTTTCTATCCCGTAGAATTAAATTTTTATAATTTAATTCATGCCTGTGGTTTTTAAGACCATGTCTTGTTTGCCCAATTCACCATTTCATTGTAAAAACATTTACTTTTACCATCTCCCTGTGAAAAACATTTAATGTGTAATGTTTTTCCAATTTACCGTTTCACTGTGGAAAAACATTTACTATGTGTGTTCACGTGCATCTTCCCATTTAAATCTTTTTCATGGAAATTAATCTCTTTGATTTGTAAAATGTGAATTTTACCTCTGTAAAATAGTTTCATGGTGAGGAAGAATTTATTTTATTGGAAATCCCATAATTATTATTGAAATGCACTCCTGGAAAAATGCCGCACATAAAACATATGATAAATGCTTTCATTTATTATATCGGGATTGGGCTAAAGTGGTTTAAATCAACTTCTTTTACCTCCGATGTGCTCCACTTAAAAACATGTGTCCACCAATGAAACCATGGTAGTATTCCCTAGTCCACCTTCACAAAATTAACCTTCTCGCTACTTCAATCCCCGACATGTACGTGAGCCCTCAATCCAACCTTTGACTTTTCCACATTATAAATTGAGATTCATGCCCATGATTTGACGTGATTCCGTAAATTAAATATTGGATTAAGTATTAATATAAATATACAAATATTTATATTAATAATAAGAAAAACCCCTTTTTCTATTTTTGAAGGACTTTGGGCATATGAGGCTTAACACATGACTTTGTGGATAGGATAAGGGTGCTTAATAAAAGGCATATTTCTTATTTTCAACGGGAATACAAAAATAATGGTAAAAATGAATGAAGTGATGGAACTAAGGGTTTTAGATAAGAATTAAGGCTAGGTATAAGCTTGGGATATTTTCCAAAGTTTGAATCGTGGAGTACATGACTGTTTTGGATGATCCATTGGGTGAAGGATTTAGGTGATGGGAGCTTGATGGAGTTGGTGAAAAAGTTTGAAAATATGAGTGAACAAATAACACAAGGACAAGATGCATTGGGAAAAATTAATGCAAATTAGCATGTGATCTACGGTCCACCAAGTCTCATCAACTTTCGATATTGGGGGTTGAAAAAAAAATAGTTTTGAGTAGACCTCTTTTCACCCCAATGTGCCTCTGAGGGTGCCACGCATCCATGAATGAAACCTCCATAGTTTTCCCCAGCTCGCCTTCGAATGATTATCTTTCGTGCTGCTTCATTTCCCGATATGTGCCTTAGTTGTTGATTCGGGTTGCTTCAAGATCGACAGCCCACCGAGTCCTTCCTTTCGTGCCTCCGCTAAATTTGTCCACATGCCGCCATATAAGTCCTTATATTCCAAACTATCACACTTCCATAGCGATGTGGCTTCTCGCTAAATTTTTGATACTCGGATCCTATTTGAAAATTGTTATGGTGATAACATAGGCTCCAACTGGGGATGCTATCCTCCCTGTGAGGTAGAAAAGAACTCATAGACCCGGTACCTGATCCATTGGGCTGCTCCTAAAACATGTGTGTGTACCCTGCTTCGACCTGTCACCGGTGTCTTCTGAAAACCAAACTCTACACACTACTCTCAACTGGATACTGAACATTGAATACACCGCTAAAATATGACTGTACACAATATTGGAAATCTAAACTGAAAATGCTTGACCAACAAGCTTATTCACACACTCCTACCTACCCTAAAAATGATGAAATGAATACTCAATCATGTGATGCTACAGTGCCAATGCAGCCAATCAAGTAATTGGCTTCTCGATTCTCCTTTTCTCACATTTTTCTTAAGCTTCTAGACAAATGTAAAGGATGGCAGCTGAAAGAAAGTATTGAATCCAAAATTCGATTTTATGAATGAAACAAATTCTTCCTTCAATGATGACTATAATATGATGGCCACAGGATCTTGAAAATCATGAGAATTCATTTCTTCATGATGAGCAAAAACAGAAAGGCAAGCTTCTTTCATAAGTGTTTGTTGCTCTTGTTCTATTTCTTCATTTCTAAGAACATTTTCAAATGAAATGCCAGCAATTGGTCCATTTACTCTTCCATGCATATCAACAAAAATATTCATACAATCTTGAACATTTTGAAATGTGATAGCCATATTATGTGCATCAAGGTTGTCCTCTTGTTCATCAAACAACTCTAATTTGGTTTCATCAAACTACTGGGAATTTGCTTGAGGACTGCCATTCTGACTTTCAAATGAATTAATAGAAATAAACTCTTGCTCATAATATTCTTGCAAATGTGAAAAGCTAACAACATGCACTATTTCACAATCTAGAGTTCCCATGGATGTACTTTCAAAACCATGATTTTCAAATGAATCAAATAAAACCACTGCATCTTCATTATCTTTCTGTATTTCTGATTGAAAAGTGGCATACACTGTTTTGTTTCTTTTCTGAAAATCTATGTCATTTGTTTGTTCATTGCTGGAAGTTTCCATAGATGTAGTTTCATAATCCTCATCCATGTCTAGGCCACTTAGAATTTGAACAACCATATCATTCATAGTGGGAGAAAGATAACCTTGAAACACTTTGTCTTGATGAATATCTTCATCAAGTTTAGGGGAAGGAAAATAACTTTTAACAACAATTTCTTGATCAACTTCACCTTCAAGCAGAGGAGGGGATACTATTTTTTGTTGGGATGAATTTTCATAAAGGGCTTCTATGATTTCATCATTCATACACTCTTCATCACCAAAAACATTTTTAAGGTACTTGATGAAATGTTCACAAAACTCACAACAATCTTCAAACACCAAGAATGAAGGATTAGATTCTCCATAATGCTTAAATAATGTTATATGGAAATCTTTAAGAGAGTATAATCTGCCTAGTTTTAAACCTTCATACCATAATATTGCTTTCCCCTATAAAGAATCCATAAACATTTTCATCAAACAATCCTCATGAAATATAATCCCAAGCTTACATATATGCATGTGAAATCTAATCAAGTGCAAGGGAACATCATTTCCTTTCCCATCTTTGAATTTAGGCAAATATTTTTGCCAATTTATGTGAGGAATATGATTTGGAAAGCCAAGAATATGAGATTGATTCATTGGATCATACCTTGCAGATATTGAACTCAACTTCGTACAGTGGAGTCACCCATGATGTTTTGGAAGTTGGATTATGCATTGAGAGTGGAGTCACCAGTGAAAGTTCAATGGATTTTTCTACCAGTGGAATCACCTTCAAAATGATTTTTTGATGTGTGGAGTCACAAGAGTAGGAATACAACCAATATGTGCCTAAGTGTCTACCTCTCTCAGACCTTAGAACTCAACCATGTCATTCTTTCCCAGGGAAAATTTTTCAATTTCGTCCCCGAAAACGACGCCAAAATGTTAACACTCTGTAAAAATTTTCCGGCTGGAAAGACAAACGACAGAGGTAACTGTTTCAACCTACTTTAGAGATGAAAACTAGCCAATTCAACTCAGAGAGGGCTCTCTTGTGTCACTTGATATTCTTTGGAAATTAGGTGGCTAGATTTGGTTTGTTTTGGGGATTTTTATAAAGTTGTTGGCAAGGAAGGGGAGGAACACACATGGCTATGGAGTCAAAATTATGAAATTGAATGAAAAAAATGATCAGCCGATAGAAATCTCCAGAGGATAAAAGCTAAATGAGGTAATGAATCTGAGTTGTAACTTAAAATAAATCAAAGTGGTAAGAGGAAAAAGGAAACAAATAACTGCATCAGAGCATTACATGAATGAATTCTAAATTAGCTAAGAAGAAACATACACAGTTTAAATTGCTTAGGTTGAGAGCGTCACAAGACGAATTTTGGGCCTTTAACTCTCCAATTTAAACAGAAGACAGTGTAAATGGAATTAAAGAAGAACAAGAATATACACACTATGAAAGAAGACCGAACTCATATCACAACCAATTAGAATATTTTCATAAATAGTTCCAAATGCTTTTGCATATGTATTCAATTCAGTCCCAGAAAAATTACAATAGAGTCCAAAACCACCGGAATTGTGCCCTTGCACTTCTGCCCTCCTCTAATACACTCAGAACCTCTAACACTTATACAATTCAAATTCCTTCAATGTGCAACTGGTTACAATAACTGAAATGAAACGTTTCAACTTCTACAATGATTACAATTGACAATTTCCAGAAAAAAAACGTTTCATGATCCCTGCAGATTCCTTTGACGCTCCAACTCCTTCTTCTGCCACATTCTCTTTGAAGTGTCACTCATAATATTTCAAATATATTTTCATTTATCCATACTCTCATAAAACATTTGGGAATAATATATTTGAAATAAAAATAATTCCCAAATATTTTTCTATCCTGTAGAATTAAATTTTCATAATTTAATTCATGCCTGTGGTTTTTAAGACCATGTCTTGTTTTCCCAATTCATCATTTCATTGTAAAAACATTTACTTTTACCATCTCCTTGTGAAAAACATTTAGTGTGTAATGTTTTTCCAATTTACCATTTCACTGTGGAAAAACATTTACTGTGTGTGTTCACGTGAATCTTCCCATTTAAATCGTTTTCATGGAAATTAATCTCTTTGATTTGCAAAATGTGAATTTTACCTCTGTAAAACAATTTCATAGCGAGGAAGAATTTATTTTATTGGAAATCCCATAATTATTATTGAAATGCACTCCTGGAAAAATGTCGCACATAAAACATATGATAAATGCTTTCATTTATTATATCGAGATTGGGCTAAAGTGTTTTAAATCAACTACTTTTACCTCCGATGTGCTCCACTTAAAAACACGTGTCCACCAAAGAAACCATGGTAGTATTCCCCGGTCCACCTTCACAAAATTAACATTCTCGCTACTTCAATCCCCGACATGTACGTGTGCCCTCCATCCAACCTTTGACTTTTCCACATTGTAAATTGATATTCGTGCCCATGATTTGACGTGATTCCGTAAATTAAATATTGGATTAAATATTAATATAAATATAAAAATATTTATATTAATAATAAAAGAAAACCCTTTTTCTATTTTTGAAGGACTTTGGGCATATGAGGCTTAACACATGACTTTGTGGATAGGATAAGGGTGCTTAATAAAAGGCATATTTTGTATTTTCAACGGGAATACAAAAATAAGGGTAAAAATGAATGAAGTGATGGAACTAAGGGTTTTAGATAAGAATTAAGGCTAGGTATAAGATTGGGATATTTGTCAACTTTTGACTCATGGAGTACATGACTGTTTTGGATGACCCATTGGGTGAAGGATTTAGGTGATGGGAGCTTGACGAAGTTGGTGAAAAAGTTTGAAACTCTGAGTGGAAAAATAACACAAGGAAAAGATGCATCGGGAAAAATTAATGCAAATTAGCATGTGATCTATGGTCCACCGAGTCTCATCAACTTTCGATATCGGGGGTTGAAAAAAAATGGTTTTGGGTAGACCTATTTTCACCCCGATGTGCCTTTGAGGGTGCCACGCGTCCATGAATGAAACTGCCATAGTTTTCCCCAGCCCACCTTCGAATGACTATCTTTTGCGTTGCTTCATTTCCCAATATGTGCCTTAGTTGTTGGTTCAGGCTTCTTCAAGATCGACGGTATGTCGATTCCTACCTTTCGTGCCTCTGCTAAATATGTACACATGTCACCATATAAGTCCTTATATTCCAAACTAACACACTTCCATAGCGATGTGGCTTTTCGCTAATTTTTTTAGACTCAGAGCCTATCTGGAAATTGTTATGGTGATAACAAACTCCATGGTTGAAGGATCGATTGGCCACTCCACTAGTTCGAAATGGAAAAAATCTTGGCTCAGAGGTTTTATCCTTTTAACTTCTCTTATGTTCTTGGTTTTCCCAACGTTGTTTCGGCTGTCAATGAGTGGGTTCATTTTTTTCCCATATTTAAAGAGCATAAAGAGGACAACCCTGCCCAACATATCCGTGAGTTTCATAAACTCATGCACCGGTGGGAAATACATCATGAGGATGTATTATTAAAAAATTTCATGTTCTCACTAGCAGGAGATGCTCGCAAGTGGTATCATTCCTTGCCCCATACTAGCATCTCCTCCATGGAATAGTTTCATGCAGCCTTTAAGAAGCATTATCAAAGGTATTGTTCCTCTGAGTTAATCTGTCATAATTGTTGTGAGGGATTTGAAGGCCATGATCAAGATATGGCTATGTTTAGTGAAGGCTGTGAGGATGAGGATCCTGAGGATGATGAAGATTCTTTGGGAGAAGTAATGAAACTGGTAAAATATCTCTCTGCCAAACTAGAAAGGTTGGAATCTGAAGAAAGCATAGAGGATTTTCTAATCCTTGAGGAGAATGTTCTTGGCATCTCTACTGAGGATGATAATGAATATTTTATAATTTTAGAGGACTTGCATTCTTCTCCTGAGGGGCTTGTTGTCCCTAGCTTTGATTATTATTTTAATGAAGAGCAACAGAGCCCCACATCACAATTTGTTGACCTGGGGAGAAACTAGCTTGTATATGACAGCTACGAATCAAATTCTGAGTTGGATATGTCGGATTTCCAAGACCATATAGTATAGCCCTGTCCTCTATTCATTAACGAAAATCATCATGAGGAAATCAACCATCCTGATTAGTAGATTGAAGAGCATATCTTTCCCATGGGTCCTATTTATGATAATTATGACTCTGACCCTTGGGAAATCCATAAAGAAGAAAAGGAGTAGCAGAAGGGGTCGTTCATAGCCTACCCAGAACTTGTAGGTGAGAAGCCACCACCTAATACCAATCAACCTACATCATATTCTCATCCACTTGTTCTAATCAGAGATATTCAGACATGTGTGAGCAACTATGGAGTAGATCGGGCTATCTGTTACAAATTTTCTAGAGTTTGCCATCCATTCTGTGAGCCTGTCAACAAGTACATGGAGCTTCATTTCCTTCATACCTTGGAGCTACCTAGCTTTTTCTCAACTTTGGCCTTTGGAGGAAATATGAAGGATGTAATCATTTTGTTGTCATGGTTGCATCATCTGTTATCAATCATTGACAGAGTAAAGAAACTTCCAGTCAAGAATTTACTTGAATGGATGTGGTGGAAATTTTCTTTCACCTAGAACTGTGTAAAAATAAATTAGTTTAGGACTGTACATAAATAAGCTCCATGGAACATGTGTGTTTATTTTTTATTTTTTACTTATCGGTATGTATTCCTCAGTAGGGTGTTTTGAGCTTGACTCCATATCCCAACAGAAGGTGACTGGAACTACAAAACGAGATCTTAGAGCCTCACAAGGAGGACTCTATCCCCCATGGAGCCTAATGTTATCACATATTATTGCAGGGGGGTGTTTTCCCTTAGGAGTTGTCCCTTGGGTGATAGAAGGAGAAGAAATGGGCTTAACATCCCACCAAATAGTGTTTATCCTAAGTCTGTCAGGTTGATATGACAGGATGGTGTGTTACGTTAAGTTACGCATGGATCTGAGTGATCGATATTGGCACGCTCAGAGCCATAACCCATAGTCCATATCGGATCCCCATGAAATTCTTCCTTTAACGGGGAGGGGGGCTCCAATTTAGTGGTTTTCTAGCACGAGCCCTCCACTAACATGGAACATCCTCATTAACTCGGACCCCCTCGACCTTTCCTTCTTACCACCCCACCCCCCCTTCGAGTAGACCACTTACCACCTCCCGCTCTCCCAACACCTATCTCCCACTCAACTTTCCTCTTACGCCTATCACATCTCCCTGTCCACCTCCACCTCTTGCTCTCTCACACCTTTCCTCCACTCGTCACCATCCCAACCTATCACATTCCCCTTTCCCCGCTCCACCTATCTCCTCTCGAAACCTACCTTATACATCTCGCCTCTCACCTATCCTTTTCCCATGTGTCACCTCCCACTCCATATTCCCTGTTCCTTTGAGTCATCACCTTCGTGTTGCCCCCACCTGTGTTATCATCCCCAATTTCACCTCTCATTTCCTGACATGTGTCCTCCTCCTCCCCTCCATGTCACCTCTATCATGTCATCGTATTCCCCCTCAACCAATCACACACCACCGTAGCCTCCCCTTTTCCTCCACGTCCTCTCCCTATGTCACGTCACCCCACACTTTTACCCCTCAACACTCACGCATACCTAGTATCCTATCGGTCACACGCATCACTTCAACCTAGTCATCTCCATCCATGACCGTGAGTCGAGTCCCTCTACAGAATTCCAATGAAGTAGCAGATGACCAAGGAGAGGCCACCACGTCTCCCAGGTACCAAGTTTGAGTTGGGTCGTTCATATCCTAATGAAGGAATTATGAAGCGGGGGAGGTGGTAGAAGCGACGTATCCCCCATGAATGGAAAGTTAGAACAATCTGACCATGAAGGCAGTTTTTTAGACCAAACATTCTGAGATCATGTGCACAGAGAGACTGCATGCACAGTGTAACAAAGTAGAGCTCAGAGGGACTGGCAGAGCCTGGATCTCATCTGAAAGAGGAAGGTGTATGCAAAGGAGATTGCAGGTGAAGTCTAACTGAAAAGACACAATGCCATGGGAGATCGATCACGCCTCTGTTGAGGATGGCAAATTATTTTGAGTATATGTAGAGAGTTATGTTATTTTTTAAGGGTCTTTGGTTGAGCAGATCTCCCAATCTGTAACTTTGATTTTCCAGAGATTTTCGTTGGTTATGTAATCTATTTGAGACTTTCATGTTAATAGAATTCAACTTCCTTTCTCTTTCATTTTGTCTATAAAGATGTTTAAAACACTCGGGCACAGATGATCCAGTCGAGGATCGTTATACTGTTGTAATGGAGGTTTTATTATAGTGGTATCATGGTTAGTTTTATTCATTTCCCTATGTATTTGTTTCCTTCTCACATTGAATGGATTGAGCATGGAGGATCCAATTGAGCTGTTGTAGTTGCAAGATGATGGAGGTTTAATCATACTGTAGCTGTAACTATGTCCCTTGTAGACATATTTTGGTTTCTAAATCTGAGCTCAAGAATGCTCTTGAGCTTGGGTTTTCTTCACTGAGATGTTGGAAGGCCTGATGCCCAGAGAAGTCTCCTTCACCCTTTCTCCTAATTCTTCTCTCTGCTCTTGCTTTAACTCAATTTACTGACTAAAGTTAATGTGGCGCTCACTTCCCTGTGCATTTCCTATCCAGTTTTGTGTTGAACATCCTTCATGTTGTTGATTTTTGGCCATCGACCATCCACATTTAAACCAACATCCACCCCAAACACTAATGGGTATCGGGATTACGTCCCCTGCAATCAGGAGGTGACTTCCGGTGCTAACACGACCCATAAATTCTCTTCATTTTCCACTTAAATCAGAATCCAATCAATTATGTGGTTAGGGTGAGGAACATATTTCTTGAATAATGATACATGAAATACATTATGCACTCTCAAAGATGTAGGCAAAGCTAGCATGTATGCAATTGGTCCTATCTTCTCTGAAATTTGAAAAGGCCCACAATATCTCACTACCAACTTTGGGAAGCAGCCCAATCTTAT
>WSFP011499955.1:0-13954 GCA_009831015.1 Picea engelmannii | reverse complement strand
TACCCGTCATAATGGTTCATGGGCATATCACTTCCCATTGTTCTTGATCTACAAGGAGATCTTCAATTTTAAACTTCCAAAGCTCAAAATTCTGGCCATTGAATTTTTCAATCTCTATTCTCGAACTGCTTGCCATTCTTTCAAGAACAACTTTAAATATCTATGTCTTACAACTCCCACTAGACCTAGGTTTAACTCAGGTCCAAGATTCGCTCAACCTTGATATGATATGACTTGTACATAACAATAGATAAGCTATGATACCAAATGTATTATAACTTCTTAACTTAGCTCTAATACCAAATGATGAGAAATAAAGACTCAAACTAAACCAACCAGGAAAGCTAAGACAAATTTAAGAAATAAATAAATGACAATCACACAGTACACAAAGATTTTACCCTAGAAACCCAAAACTAGGAAAACCAACATTCCTTTAGTGTCTTCATCCTTGTTTTCTTATTCATTCAATTAATAAAGAGTTACATGACTAACCTTGGTCTACACCTAAGACATAATCACCATCATACTCTTTTACTTTACACAAGAACAACTCTGCACCCAATTCAGCTTACATCTACATGACCAGTAACCTTCTGCTAAAGATTAGCATGAACATCAACTTAATACAATTACAACGTGCCCTACTAATAGGATTTACAACATGCAAAACCATAAATCATGGCACTCAAGAAAGGTTACATATATGTGCAGATGATTGGCCACAAATCCCATGAATTTTGATATTCTGTTACAGTCAACTTCAGTCGGTTTACCAGTAGACTTCCAATCTGTCTTTATTTGATTGCCACTCAACCTCTTGTTGGCTGACCTTTCGACTTCTTGTCGATCACTTCGACTTCGAATTTCTCTTGTCGATTCCTTCGACCTCAACTTAACCATCGACTCGAATTAACTCATCGGTCAACTCATTACCGAGTCGATCCACCTCAACTGGATAGTCAGATGTTTGTTCTATCACTACAAAGAATATAAGAAGCCAACAATCAACATATAATACTACATAGAAGAAACAATCGCCTTCTTTCTTAGAGTCACACACAGTGATCAACCTCGCTTCTAACAAATTCCAATACAAGGATGTATGTGTTGAACTTTTCGTACCACATCCTTGGTGATTTCTTTAGACCATAAAGGGATCTCTTCAGCTTGCACACTAGCTCTATCTTTCCCTTTACTACAAATCCTGCATGTCGTTTCATGTAGATTTCTTCTTCCAAGTCCCCATGTAGGAACGTTGTCTTTACATCCATTCGCTCTATCTCAAGATGAAATGTTACATGAAAATACATTAGTACTCTAATGGAAGTCAATTTTGCAACATGAGAGAAAATCTCACCGAAGTCAACTCCCTTGACTTGGGAATACCCTTTAGCTACTAGTCAAACTTTGTACTTCTTGACTTGACCTATTGCATTCAACTTCTTCTTGAACACCCACTTGAAGGACAAGCTTCCTTCCATTAGGTAGCTCGACCAAATCCCATGTTTCATTATTATGTAAAGATTTCATTTCTTCAACCATGGCCTCCTTCTAGAGTCTACCCTCTATCGAGTCAATTGCCTCCCTGACTGACCTGGGCTCATCATCAGTGGCACATAACACAAATGCAGAATGGAAATTAGGTGGACTATACCTTTTAGATTATTTCCTTACTCTTTCGAACCTCCCTACAATTGGAGTCTATATTTCCACCTATTCATTTGATTCAATCGACTTGTCTGAATCATGTTCCTTGTTCCTCAACTCAAACGCCCATTTCTCTATTTCTTTCTCCATCTGAGCCTCTTCCTTCTTGGAAGTATTTTTGAATTCCCTGAAGATTACATCTCGACTATAAACTATTTTCCTCATTGTTAGATCCAATATCTTATATCCTTTCATTCCATCCTTGTAACCAATGAAAATACACTTGACTACCTTATTGTCTAACATGTTCCTCTTTTCCTTAGGAACATGCACAAATGCATCACATCAAAAAACTATGAGATGTGAGAGAGATGAATTCTTACCAAAGCATACCTCATGTAGATTCATGTCAACTAGCATTGATGAAGGAGATCTATTTACCAGATAATGGGCAATGTCCACTGCCTCTACTAAGAATTCTTGTGTTAGCCCAACACCACTGAGCATGCTCCTTGCTTTTTCCATCAATATCACGTTCCTTCTTTCAAAAAATCCATTATGCTTAGGGGTATATGGAGTGGTATTTTGGTGTGCTATGTCATATTGCTTGTCGAACTATTCAATCCCTTACCATATAATTCACCTCCGTTGTTAGTTCTCAAAACCTTGATCTTCTTATCTGTTTGGCTTTACACAAGAGATTTAAACTCTTTGAACCTACTGAAAACCTTAGATTTATTTCCTAGAAAATATGATCATGTCTTCCTGGAGAAATCATCTATGAAGGAGACATAATATAGAGATCCTCCCAGTGATTGAACCGATACAGGCCCAAACACATCACTATGTATCAATTTCAGGATCCCTCTTCCCCTTGTAGCTCTAGATGGGAATCTCACATGATTATGTTTTCCATAGATGCAATGTTCATAGAAATCAACTTCCAAAGAACAATTAGGGAAACCTTCGACCATAACTTTGTTGTGCATAGATCAAAGACCTTTTCCCCCAATATGTCCCATCCTTTGGTGTCATAACATGGTCGAGTCAATTAGACAAGGAATAGTCGAGTCGGTCTTAGGAACAACTATATTGTTGCATCCATTCGAGTCGACACTCCCCAAAATCTTGTACAAGGTTCCAATTTGAACTCCTCTCATCAAGACCATCACTCTCTAGACCATTTTGCATGAATCCTTCTCAAATACAGTGTGAACACCTGCATCACTCAATTTGTTGACAAATATTAGATTTCTTGCCAAACCTGAAATATGTAGCACACCTGAAAAGGTTCTCCTCCTCCCATCCTTTAGCATCAGTCGGACTCTACCTCGTCCATTTGTTGTTGAATCGTTTTTTTAGAATACATCTCCTCCTTCAAATTTCTCATATTCACTTAACCATTCCCTATGAGGTGTCATACTTTTCCTCTATCGATCGGTTGACCTCTCACCATCAACACATACTTGGTCAATCCTTCCATGTTCTTCCACCTCATTTCCTTTGACAATAGAGATACAACAACATATTCAAGTGCTAATGCGGTTGAATTACTCCCAATAACCATGACTAAGCTATCTTATGAATATGGCAAAGAACACAAAAGATTGATGCATTTCTCCTCCTTGGTGATTTTTATATCCACAAACAATAGTTCACTTATCACATTATTCAATGCATTCAAGTTCTCTATTACTGATCTACCATCACCTATCCTCATAAGGTATAATTACTTCCGAAGAAACAACTTGTTTACCAAGGATTTCAACTGGTACAGGTTTCCCAACCTATCCCACAGTTTCTTTCCAGTGTCTTCACCTAAGACATTCAACAATACCAAATATGCAAGACAAAGTTGAATCATACTTCTTGCCTTCCTATCGAGTTTCTTCCAATCTTCCTTTGACATGCCCGTCAGAATTGTTTTGATATCCACAACAGCCCATTATTCTCGATCCATAAGGAGATGTTCCATTTTAAGCTTCCACAACTCAACATTGTGGCCATTAAGATTTTCAATATCAATCCTAGAACTTGTTGCGGTTATTTCAAGCACAAATCACTACCTTACAACTCCCACTAGACCTAGGTTTAACATAGATCCAAGAACAAGTCGAACCCTCGGTGAAAAAGGCATCCCCCTGAAGCTCATTCAGATCTGCTTAGATCCAAGATTTGATCTGATACCAAATGTAGGAAACTAAACCAAACATGACAGAGAAGATATATTTAAAACATAAAGTAAAACCATGGAAATCACATACATTACACAAAGATTTACCCTGGAAACCTATAAATGGGAAAACCAATAATGCTTGAGCAACTCCTACTCTTATGTTGTCTTATTCATTCATTGAATAAAGAGTTACATGACCAACCTTGGTTCACACCTAAGACCAATTCATCATCCTACCCTTGCTTAATTACAAGAACAACTTGATAGCCATTTGGCTTCCACTTCATGACCAACACACTCTCTAGATACCAAGTTACATAGACAATATTATATAACACCATATTTATAGGCATCTTCTACATGTAAAGCCCTAATTCATGGCACCTAAAATGGTTATAGATTCATGAAGATGATTGATTATGATCATGTAATTCTCGGGATTTTGTCGTTGGTTTCAACCACTAGTCAAATACCAGTCAACTACGAATCAACCATCCATTCAACCACCTTTCAATCTCGAGTCATCTAACCTGTTGACCATCCAGTCGACTACTTCGACCACTTTGACCTTCAATTTGACTTAACCATTTCGTTGATCAATCACTCATTCAATCATCCTTGACTATCCAGTCAGTTGACTGAGTTTCCATTGCAAAGAATATAACAACCCAATAGTGTTGCACATTTTTATTTTTCCATTTTAAACAATAAGTACAAAGGATTCAATATTTGGACAAAGTTTCTTCTTCATGAAATGTGCATTCCTTATAATACCCGTCAATGAATAACTCTAAAAGAGGCAATAACTTGTCTATAAATAGTATCGGTGTGCACCCATAGAAGGCACCCTAATGCATTCCTTAAATAGGTGCACCCATGAGTGTTTCATTGTTTCATGATATCATAGACATCGATGCCTCATTAGACAATAAGCACACCAATGTGTCTATATGTAAGAAACACTAAATTGATTTTAGAAATTTTGTTATAAAATATAGGATTTGTTTTGTTTTAAAATATTCAAAACTAATCAGTGCACTTAATAGCCCAAACATGCATTGGTTCACCCAAAGAATCCCATCGATCCAAAAATTAAAAAAAATTATCCAGTGATGCAATAGGAACACTTAAACACACTAGTGCATTTGATTGTATTATGTATCGAGATAGGGTAAAAAAAAATTAAAAATTACCAAACCGTGATTTCGTTTTTATGTTTCCTTAAGTGCTTCCAGCCATGCAAGCATGGGTGCTTCCATGTACAACCTCCCCATTGTTGGAGTTATTGTGCTACTAGATTGCTCAATTCCTTCACTTCACCAATGGATTTGGTTCAATTTTTAATTTTGAAAAATGGTACATCTACGTGGAAACCATGCCTCCTAGGCAAGGAAAAGACCAGGTAAATTGTTTGTTACCTCCTCATTTACATTTTTTGTAGAATTTGGATTAAATTTACCTTTTTCTTAATTCAAAAAAAACATGTGGGTGCATTCAAGCCATTCATCTTGCATTGGACTATGTGATGTGTCTCGTAAATTTATAGGATGCACCATGACCAGTGTGTTTTTTACATGGAGTGCACAACAAAACAAAATATAAATCTCGCATTTGTTCGATGCTCTTTATAATATTAGGTGGCACCATACTTAGTGCTTCGCAATTTTATAAATGCACCATTGAAGGATTTTTTATTTTTTTTAAATTTCTCAAGCTTGTCAATGTTCTAGGAAATGTATGAAGGCGCCATTAATGGTGCCTCTATACATACCAATCACACCAACATGTTTTGTTTAAATTAAACATATTCCTACGCTTTCTAGTGCATTTGTAAATCTTCAATAACACTTCTACCGATGCTCTTTTACATCATAAGTGCATTGTGAAACACAAATAATAAATATGATTCCCCTACTTTGTAGCCCTATTTATAATATTATGTGTCATCGTACTCAATATTTATCAATATTATAAATGCATTGTTGAATGCTTTTTATATAAAAATATTATGAGCTTGCAGTGCTCCAAGAAATGTATGGATGCCTTGTTTGTGGTGCCTTCATACATACCAAGTGCATCAACAAGATTTGTTTAAATTGAACATCCCCATGCTTTCTAATGCATTTGCAAATTTTCAATAGCACCCATATTAGTTCCCTTGGATATCATAAGCACACAATAGAACACAAATAATTAATATGATTCCCCCACATTGTCAATGATCTTTATAATATTAGGTGGCACCATTCTCAATGCTTTTCATTATTATAAACACATCATTCAGAGATTTTTATATAAAATAATATATCATGCTTATCAGTTCTCTAGGAAATATATGAAGGCACCATTATAAGTGCCTTTGTACATAGCAACAACCTTGATAGGTTTTGTTTAAATTAAACATATTCCCACGCTTTTTGGTGCATTTGTAAATGTTCTATATCACCTCTATTGGTGCTCTTGTACATCCTAAGTGCATCGTGGAACACAAGTAATAAATACTATTCCCCCGCTTTATCAGTGTGTGGATATTAAACTAGGAGGCATTGTTGGCAGTGCACCAATGTATTATAAGTGCATCAGGTGTGAGCACGTTCTTAGATTCACAAAATTCCCACTTTTATCACTGCTCTTATGGATTTAAGGAACCATCATTACCATTGCTCTCTTACATCTTAAGAGCATCGTTATTCCAAGGTATAAAATAATTGTTTTCCAACATATTAATACATTTCAGAATCTATGGATGTTTTGTTGGCAGTTCATCTAAATCATACAAGGCACATCATCTCGGTGTTGGTGCCCCTATACAAGTGATGCACCAATTGCCAATACTAATAAGAGCCTTATCCATTTTCCTAGTGTGTTAAGTTTAAATAAGGAGGATCAATTATGATGTGCTTGTGATTAATACACACTGCAAATGGTGCATCTCTATTTTTAAAGCGCACAAGTGTGTTTTACACAATTTGTTTGCAAAAAAAATAAAATCAATTTTTAATATATAAAAATTGTAATTTATTATAGATTGTTTATGTTGTGTGTGTTTTTGTATTAATTATTGAACTACCCCTTGCCATTGGAGAAAATAATAATACTTCTTGTTTTCCTTTTTATTTAAAGATGTCAGTGCACATCTCCAATTTTTTTTAAAAATGAGCTTGCAACCACATAAAAAGCTCTTAAAATCACTAGAAAATAACTTATGCAAAAACTCTAACTTCCACAAGCAATATATCATAAAATATAATGAGTCAACATTTTAAATTTTTTCCACATGTACTTCATTGTGTCAACTTAGGATTCTAAAAATTTCAAGGTCTGAAACTTCACTGAAAAAAGTAACAACAAAAATGTCAAGATGACTCTTTTAAAACTGATTTTAGGATTAGTCACAAACCCTATCTTCCATGGACAATTTTTTCTGAAAATATAGTCAACCAGAACTTGATATCTTGACCACATGTACTATGACATTTCTCCTCACTCTCCATGAAATTTCATTGTTTGAAACTTCCCTGAAAAAAAGTTATAGCAAAAATTCAAAGATGACATGTTTAAAATTGATTCCAAGATGAGTCACAAACCCTATCTTCCATAGGCTATATCACCAAAATTATAATGAACTAGACCTTGAAATTTTAACCACCTATACGTCGATATTTCACCTCAATCTCCTCAAAATTTTACTATCTGAAACATTCCAGAAAAAGGTTACAACGAAAATTCCAATGTGTCTCAGTTGGAGGAGCGAAACCCTAGGATTGTAAGCTCTGATACCAAATGTTATGAACCAACACCTTGAGAATGATAAAAAGTAAATGAATAACGATCCACTTCAAAGGAGAAACTTATTTTTACAATATATTCAATGTACAAGATGAGAAAATATGATACTAAGACTAGGTGTCTATATATAAGAGACAAAATGTACAATTATAATGAAATGGTACAATGAAGATTTATAGCCTACATACAAATATAACACTAGAAATATAATAATTCAATATCTAGGGCTTAATAAGGGGTTTTATACTTAACATAGGACTTTGTCTAGGGCTTAATAAGGGGTTTTATACTTAACATAGGACTTTGTCTAGGACTTAACTTAATTTGTTTGGCATTTGTGAACCTTCCTTTAATGTATCAAGGGTCAATCCATTTTATACATATATGGCTTGATTAATTGTTACGTAGTTCGTGCTTTTGAAAATGGTCATCTAACGTGATTCATTAATTGCCATCTCACTTTAAATCTGATAACTGGTATTTGGATCAAAGCGTACGACATGATGTGAGATCTTTTTATTATGGCCACCTTTTCATGAAGCTTTCTCTTATAAATATGAAATAACGACCCTCTCATATGTTTAAAGAGTGATCCTCATATATGTATTCATTTATTTCCCTTTTCATATGTGCTTTAGATAATTGTCATTTTATATGTACATATATGGTTTAAATAAGGGCTAGTCCATTTATGTTTTAATAAGTCGTGTTCAAGTCGGAAGTAGAGTGTGATTATATGCACAAGGAACTTGAGAGTGACTCCTCCACCAACTTGAAGAATGGCATTTGAACCATGTACACAATTGCTATGTCAAGCTGATAAACAAAGGTTGGTCATTGAGAAACTTAGTTTGTTTATTAGTTGCAATGAATTTTTTTTATTGTTGAAGTTATCCACTCATCTGAACAAAGTACTAGTTGATTAGTTAACGAGCAGGTGTTGATATTTTACTTATGCAACTAGTAGTTATAGTTCTTCTTTTATTATTACAATCATTTAGCACATTAACTGCATATATAAGATCACTGAAAGAGGGGCAATCACATAAACAAGATAGACACAAAGATTATCTTAGGAAACCCTCTAGGGGAAGAAAACCCAACGAACTTCCTCAATATAGATTAGCCAACCAAGAACAAAGATTCTCTCTAAGAGAGAATTGACAAAGCAGAAGATCCTCCTCTACTCCTTCACTAGGAAAGAGTAGCACGCCACTTGAACAAGATATACCCAAGAGATAGACCAAAAACCCTCCTCAACGTCACACCTAGCTGCAAAACCTTCTCCTACAAGACTTGCGCACTTTTCCTCTTGACTTCAGAGCTTATGAGAGAGTGTTCAAGTGAGGCGCTAGCCTCCTTTATAAATAGTAGTCTGGCCTCCCTTAATTTGGTCTGAGTCGACCTGTCACTTTACCCTCTTAATTTACATTTAATTGTCAAGGCACAATAGGGCCTACTTTTACAAGGGCACAATAGGGTCGTCTTAATAAATGTAATATAATAACATTCTTTAGGGCTTGTCTTGGTCAAATACAATAAGGATATCTCCCGAAGCTACTCAATCTTCAACACTCCCTCTTAGCAAGGAAGGTATTCTTCTTGTCACGATCATCATTATTGCTTATGTGCTTCTGCATACTTGGTCATTGTCTTGTTTTCAATCACAGATCTATATATCATATGAAGTTCTACACTTTTACTGGAGTAACGTACCAGTCTGCATTCAAATTACCAACTTGCGCTGAGGTAGCATACCAACCTGCTTTGGGGTTACCAACCTGCGTTGGGGTAGTGTACTAGCCTGCGTTGGGGTAGTGTACCAACTTGTGTTGGGGTTACCAACCTGCGTTGGGGTAGCATACCAGCCTACGACGGGGTTACCAACCTGCGTTGGGGTAACATACCAACCTACGTTGGGGTTACCAACCTGCAATGGGGTAGTGTTCCTCTACCGAGGATCTCATCACTTCCCTCTACTGGGGAACACATCACTTCTCGATATTGGGGAACACATCACTTCTCACTACCGGGGAACACATCATTTCCCGCTACTGGGGAACACATCACTTCCCGCTATTGGTGAAGTCTTTATGGATCACTCCAAGCTTGTCTCTAAAATACTCGAACTTGACTCTCGACAGGGGCTTGGTCAAGAAATTCGCTACTTGTTCGTCGGTGGCAATATATTGGATTCTTACTGCTCCCTTATGTACCATGTCCCGGACACAATGGTTATTTGATCTTGATATGCTTGGACTTATCATGACACATTGGGTTCACTAACAACTTTATGCAACTCCGGTTGTCATAAAAGATACAGGTTTTCCTCCAACTCGAGATCAAACAATTATGCAATAAAGTTCTAAAGCCACACTGCTTCGCCACAAACTGACCATGCTCCCACATACTATGCATGTGCGGAATTAAGTGCCATATAGGTTTGCAATTGATCTCATACTAAAACAATATCTGGATGCACTTTTATGGTCTGTGATATTGCCTGCCCAATCTGAATCTACAATCATATCTCACACTTCGAGATATATCTGGGTCTATAATCAATTTGTACCCTTTAGGTACCTTATCACATATTTTTCCATAATCAGGTAAACATGTCTTTCACCGCGAAACATATATCTGTCCTCGTGTTCTTCAAACCAAATTTTCACATCACATTGTACCAACTTGGTACACTTGCTCAACTACAACTCAATCTACACAATCATGTGCAAGCTCTATGTGCTTTCTGCAAAGCACTATCTGTCTTACTGTCTGAGAGTATGTTCTCTACTCTCTCTGTAATTGTTCCTTCTGGAACTGAAACTCTGCACTTGCAACTGCTCTTTCTGAAATTGAGAATGACTACTCCATTATCATTGTAGCTTCTGAACTCTGAGAGTAGCTCCTCTACTCCATCACGATGATAGATTCATTTTCTCCCTCTAAATCTCATATTGCATTGGCTTCTTTTAATGGAACATGGTTGTTCTATATATACTTCTTCTAATTACTGGAGAAAGTGTCTCATCATAATCTTATCCCTCTTGCTAGGAGAATCCTCTAGACACCAATCATGATTTGTACATCTCTATGAATGGTCGTAGGGAGGTTGCTCCTCCTTACTGGATCGTGAGGGTTGACTCCCTTTGAACTCTGGCTCCTTCTAAATTGGTACTTTGTGGGGTCGCCTGCCTCACCACTGGTGGAGCCATCTGCTCTGCATGATATGGCTAGTCAATGCTAGATGGCTTTACATCTTGCAAAGTGTTACGAGACCATGTTGGTCTCTTCCTAACTACTGCAATGGTTCTGGGTAGGCCCTTCTAGCTCTACTAACTTTTCCTGATGATCTGAAGAGTGATAAATCTGCACCGTCAGGCATTGGGGTAACTCAATCTCAAATACAGGGACTGTCATATTTGCTCCCTCTGAGTCTTAACTTCTTATGAGTCTACAATAACCTCAGAGTCTCCGCAAGATATACTTGGTGTTGGATACCAAGTCTTAATATGAAAAGTTCAGTTGGACTTCAAACGGATTTTGCTTCTTGTCAAGGTGGCTTCATTATCCATTGACCAGGTATTCTCATCGGGAAACTGCAAAACACTATGAGTTCTATTCTAATGTGCTCTCTTTACCATAGAAAATGTCACAGCATTGTCACCCAACCATAGGCATTTATATATGCCACCCCTGACCACATAAACTATTTCTTGATATAAATGAGACCTTGTTGGATTCCCATACCAGGGATAATGATCCAACAAGCTAAGATAAAAATGCATACAATTTGATGTTTAATAAACTTAAAACTGAAATCAAATATGAAGGGTGCATACCTGGAGCGTGCATTTGTCAGACTGCTTGCTTGATCTGTATGATGTCTGGATGAATAATGATACTTCTTCACAACTTGTACTTGACCTTCATGGCATAACAATTCTCCATCTCTTTTACTTCCTAAAGTTTTAATGTGAAAGAAACAAGATACAACCATCAATATCACTTAATATGAATCAAGTGCTTCGTAAGCGATAAGTCCTATATCACAGAAGATATAGTTCATTTGGATAGTCTTCTTTTGTTCTTTTTCGACCAAGTTCATCTTCTCCTACAAAATGGGCATGATGCCTTTTAAAATTTCTGGTTTTATCTTGGTCTTTTGCTTGGGGACAATTTCTTGCAATATGTCCCATCTTCTGGCAAATGAAGCATCTGAAGCTTGAGAGATCTTTATGATAATCTTGTCCTTTATGAGACCTCTGAAATCTTTTGTGAGAGTGAACTTATTTCTTGTTCTTTCCTTGTCTTGCGTGAACTGTTAGCGTTTGATCTTCATTGTTCTATATATTTTCCTTTCTTTCCTCTAATCTGGCTTCTTATTTAGTACAATCTTCACACAACCTGCTGAATTGAGTTAACTTTCTTCTAGAGCAGATTCTTTGGATGAAGGATTCCCAAGAATTTGGAAGACCATTTAATGTGGTCATCGTTGTCTCAGCTTCTTCGGTTGAGTCTCCAATAGCTTCAAGTCGTTCTTTAATCTGGGACACTCTTGTGAAGTAAGATTGTATGGTTTATGAATTTTGCATCTTCACATTCTTGAGTTGTGTCCTTAAGGTCATTTTCTGATTGATGTTCTTGCCTTCAAATAGATGGGATAAGGCATCCATCATTTGCTTTGAGGTTTTTAATGTTGAAACATGATGAATCAAATGGTTCTTGATGGAGTTTCCAATGATCCTCTTTGCTTTGATTAGATCCTTCTTATATTTGTCATTGGCCTCATCTCCCTTTGGCTCTTCAATTTTGTGTTCAACAATACTTACAAGGTCTTCTCTTCTAGAATGAGCATCACTCTGTACTTTCGTGCTCGAAAGTCATTGGCTCCTTCAAGTTTTTCGTCAAGCTTGGTATTGGTAGTCATCTTGCCCAGAACAAGTAAACAACAAATAAATTTTCAAGATATGGATCTAGACCTTACCGGAGAGTTTTGTTGAACCAATATGAATTTTGTTACAGGAGCTACAACAACTGCAACTAGGCATCCAGATCTAGGGTTTATGAGAAAACCCTAATTTTTCAAATTTTGGATTTTTGAATTCTGGTCCAAGGAAGTGATGCGCCTTGCTTGGGTGATTTCCTAGGTGATCTTAGTTTCACCAACGTCCTCCAACAAAGGTAAAAATGCCACTTTTAAAATAGCAGCTGCAACACTGAAAACTAAATCTTTGGGGAGGGTGCGTTAAGGCTAGCCACTTCTTTATAATCTATGAGTTGGTCTCTTTCAGGCCTACTCTGATCCCGTGTTGATATTTTACTTATGCATCTAGCAGTTACAATTCTTCTTTTATCGTTACAATCATTTGGCACATTAACTGCATATATAAGATCACTGAAAGAGAGACAATCACATAAACAAGATAGACACAAAGGTTATCTCGGGAAACCCTCTAGGGGAAGAAAACCCAACAAACTTCCTCAATAGAAATTAACCAACCAAGAACAAAGCTTCTCTCCAAGAGAGAACTAACAAAGCAGAAGATCCTCCTCTACTCCTTCACTAGGAAAGAGTAGCACACCGCTTGAACAAGAGATACCCAAGAGATAGACCAAAAACCCTCCTCAACATCACACCTAGCTGCAACAACTTCTCCTCCAAGACTTGCGCAATTTTCCAAGCAACAATAATACTCTTTTGATAATAGTAGATAAAACAAAAACACGAATAATCATTACAATAGCTCCTTTAGAGCTATCACTTGTGACCTGTCTAAAGCAAAGATCAAAAGTAAGAAATACAATACGAAATGAGGTCAACACTCTTCTAGTGTTTTGATCAAACATTCCTCCATGGTAACCTAGGATCAACACAAGAAATTTCTCCTAGAGGAGATGTTAGTTCTATCTGTTACATTAAGCATTTATCTCAATATGCTCACATGCTACCAAGTATAATACTTTACAAAGACTGCTACCTCAACTATAGTGTTTACTTGTAAGGGGTAGTAATCAACTTTGTCATGTGTAATTTTGAATCTTATCAGCTTAATTTATCAAACCTGGCACTTGGAGTCTTGTCCTCAAGAATGAGTGAGTGTTGCTTTTCTTCCAAGTCTCCTTCACTCAAGATGACAAGTGCTTTCTTCAACTTGTCTCTTTCTTCAACCTGTCTTTTGTACTAGGACAATACGTTATCTTGACAGAAGGTTGGGTTAGAGAATAAACTCTATGATCTCAACTTTAATCCATCTAATACCTTGACTTTAATTTTGACCAAAGGTTAGTATGATGGTCATAGCTTCAACATGCAACCTAGATCAAAATAATGTCATA
>WSFP011499952.1:7500-13954 GCA_009831015.1 Picea engelmannii | reverse complement strand
TTCCATGACATGGTTGATCCTTTATTAGCATTTTGATTCCGTTGATCGTGATGTGTTGACGTGCGTCACGATTTATGATTCATATTGTTTATGCGTCATTATTAATTGTGTGAATGAAATGATTATGTGTTGATATTTATTTGTGTTAATGTGTCGATATGCATATCGTTATTCATGGTGATGATGTGTCGACTTTGTGTTGTGATTGATTTTTAATGCGTTAATATTGTTTCGTTAATAAATTAGATGATGTGGCGATTATGTTGCTATTATTTGTGATGTTTTAAATTTTCTAACGCCAAAAAAAAAAAAAAAAATACCTGTTACACGTCATTTTTTTTATCGTAACAATAGGGTCGTTAAACATTTATTCATGTTGTTAATATTTTTTTCACATGAGCAAAGTTTTGTTAACACTAATTATATCAATGAGTAGTACTATTATTATGTTATCATATAATCACGTATTATACTATAGATAGTATAGATAGGCTAGCATTAATTATACCCATCAATTATACCAATGAGTAATACTATTATTACGTGATCATATAACCAAGTATATTATCATATAACCATTAATTATACTAGATATAATAGACTAGCATTAATTATACCAATGGATTGTACTATTATTATGTGATCATATAACCACATATGTTATCATATAACCATTTATTATATTAGAGATAGTAGGGTAACACTAATTATACCATTGGGTAGTTACTATTATTATATAACCACATATTATACTAGAGATAATATATATAGATAGTATTATTATTTCTTTGTCATAGAACCATTTAGAGATATATTTTCTCATAGTTTGAATAAGGTTTGAATAAGGTATAGTTGAGATAACATTGAGAGATAATATATAGATAGTATTATTATTTCTTTGTCATGGAACCATTTAAAGATATATTTTTTCATAGTTTGAATAAGATATAATTGAGATAACATTGAGAGGAAGGCACAACACTTGAAAATGGTACATTAATGGTGGACATATTAATTAAAATTTGATTAAATTTTTTATTTAATTAATTTTTTTCATTTATTTAATTAAATTTTTTTATTTTTTATTTTTTTAAAATATAAAAAAAATAATAATATATATTTATATAAATTTAAAAAAACAATATTTTATAATTAAATCATATTATCTATATTTACTCATAATATAAAATACAAATATCAATATTTAAAAATAATTGAATAAATCATTCACTAAACATGTTGGTAATAAAACATGATATTACATTTACTGACAATATAGAATACAAATATCAACATTTAAAAATAACTAAATGAACCATTCATTGAACATGTTGGTAATAAAACATGACATTGAAGTATAATTTGTATTGATAAAATGTTTTGACTACCCCTTGGTAGATTCAAAAGTTCATCTACTAAACAAGATGACGCATTCTTTGAAAAACAATGGATTTCAAGTTTTTTTTCATTACGGTTCACATTTCTTGAAAAGCAATGGATTTCAAGTTTTTTTTCACTATGGTTTTAGGGTTATTGGTAAAATACTCCTCATATGTTTTAAATTACTACACAATTTTTTTGAAAAACAATGGATTGTATTTTTTTTTATATGGTTTTAGGGTTATTAGTAAAAGACTTTTCATATATTTTTAGATATTGGTATTAGATTATTTTTAATTTATTTAATATCAACTATAAACTTAAATTTATCTAGAATGGATAATAATGATATAAATTATGGTGCATATTTTCAATCAACTATAACCTTAAATTTTTTTAGAATGGATAATAATGATATAAATTATGGTCCATATTTTCAATTGATTGTATTCCTTTTTTAAATTCATTTTTTTACACTTATATAATTCATGCATTAAAATAGATGATATGATAATAATCATATTTTTTAAATAATTTTTCTTTTTCCATTTTATTAAATAAATTTTACTAATCCTTCATAATTATAAAGTGTTTCATCATTCCTCTTACAAACTACATAAATACTTCTTATGCAAAAACATTGCAAAGTTTTAAGAATTCATACAGAGATATATTCATTAAAAAAGATTATATTCTAATTATTATGTTATAATTTTATTTCAACTTTTTTTAATCAAAATAGATTTATTTTAATAATAATACTCTAAAAATTAAATAATATAAAAAAATAATATTAATATTAAAAAATATTTTCTCTACATAAATTATAAAAGGCCTACCACTAAAAAAAAAAACGTATTCTACACATTGAATTGAGATCAATGTAGAAAGAATACTATATGGCCATTCTTACATGTATCTATTAGTTACTTCCACACTATGTTGGGCCACAACTTTTGGACACGGCAGGCTTCAATTTTTTTTTTTTTATATAATTAATGATGTTTTGAATTAAATAAAATATAAATTATTTTCTGTTTAATGTAATTTAATTACTATGTTAGGCCACAAAGTTTGGACACATCTATTTAAATTTTTTATAATTAGTGATATTTTGATATAAATAAAATATAAATTATTTTGTTTTTAATGTAATTTAATTACATATAATTTTGTGTTTGATCTTTTCTAATAGAGTAAGCTGATGAATCATTTCTCATTTCTATTTCCTTTTAAAGCTCTTATTTTAAAAGTTTGAAAATAGGGTACAAGTTTTCGATTTGATATTGAAATTTTTCTTAGGGAACCATTTGTAAAGGTTTTTTAATTTTTGTGAATATGAATTAGTGATATAAAATATTAAATTTTTTAGTAAACTATCTTAGATTAGATATTATTGATAAGAATAAAATATTTCACATCATACTTGGGATTACGTTGTAGGTTAGCTTTTTTTCACTACTAAATGGAGTGGGTTTGCTAATTATGAAAGGGTTAATTGCTAGATAGGATTATTGTTTTCTAATTACACTTCATTTTTTGGAAATTTGATGTTTATTGCTAAAATAATTATTAGTGGTTTTGTTAATTATGAAAGGGTTCATTGTTAGATGTGATTATTTTTACAAGGTAAACCTCAATTTTTGGAAATTTGATGTTTATATTAAAATAATTATTGTTACTTAATGAGGGTTGCCTCACATTCCATGTTTTATTATGTTTTAACATTTTGCTTTTGAATTTTACTTTTCAATTATAAACAAGGATAAAAATGGAGAGTCAAGGTATACTCTAAGAATTTTGTAAATTCAAGTTTATTTCTTACAATATCTCATGTGGTTGTTACGAAAAACAAGTTCCAACAAGTTCCAAATTTTCTATAATACATGGTATATCAACAGTCTGATTATATTCTTCAACTTGTTGGGAATATGTAGAATATCACCAATCTACATATTATATTCTTGGTATGATAATATGTTTATTCTTTTAAATTTGTATATGTTTATTTTTAATTTCTTATGTAAATTATAACATGCCATGAATTCAACAAGATTTCATATTTACAATTTTAGTTGTATTACATGAAAATATATAGCAATACACTAAGGAAAGAGTTATGATAGATATGAGTAAATACACCTCTCTTAGACACTCTAAAATAAAAACAAAAATATATAATAATACACTTAAAAGAAAGAGTTATAATGGATATGGATAAATACATCTCTCTTAAACACCCTAAAATAAAAACACATGACTATGTAATCACCTTAAAAAAAAACACATAAATATGTAATCATACAATTAAAATAAGAAATCAAAATAGCTATGAAATAAATAGGCCTTTTATAAATCCCCTTCTCTAAGTGATAGGGGGTTTTTCAATTAAAGCTACAATATCTCAACTCAAAGGTGAATGGCTAACCAAGGGAAGGTGAATGGCTAACCAAGGGAAATGGTGGAGATATTAGCAAACAAATAAAATAAACTTAAACTAAATAAGATAAATCAAATGCACTAACTTTGTTTTTTTTACATTGAAATATTATAAATAAGAGTGCAAGAAGATATGGACTAACTTTATTTTCTTTGCATTAAAATATTATAAAGAATAATGAAAAAAGATATAAACAACATAGAAAAGTGAAAAATCTTGAATTAGTTAAGGATAAAATGTAGATATCCTCTTAGATGAAGTTGAGGTGTTTTTTAATTTAAACCATTTAAACCCATAAACTAAACAATATACTCCAAAAAAGTTGTAAAGGTGGAGAAAATCTCTTTAAACCTCCAAATATATATATAAATAATCTCTAAAGGTGGACGAACTACTCTTTAAACCTATATTGTTATCTTGCCTTATTTTATTTTGTGTTCAAATTATATTATTTGAAATTTGAAAGTTCGTTTTTGGGATGCAAGAAGTTTATAAAATCTAATCCAAAATAATAGTAAATTCTTATGAAATGGTTTTATCACTTTGAGACCTTTACATTCCTATGTTGATGTGATGTCATTTTATTGATCATAATTCTAGGACAATTGATTTTATTGGTATTATGATAATCCCTAGTTCCTAAGATCCATCATGTTATAATCAACCCTTAAACCATTAATATAACTATGGTCATAAATTTCACTATAAAAACATTTAACATCCTCACACACTTACGAACCTTAAACCCCCTAGACCTACCAATTAAGGCCTTAGATGAACTACAAACCAATGGACACTAACCCCTCTGGTCCCTTACAAACTATGCCCCCTATCCCCTGGCATAACAATTGGTCTATGAAACACCTTAGCCCCTAAATAGAATACGCATAAGAACAATGATATCGTCACACATCGACCCACCCACATGCATGTGGATTTAGTCATATTTAATTAAATATAAAGGGTTACGATTCTATAATCTATTAAATAGTCTTTCTCCACTAATACCTTTGAAAGAGTTTTATGTATGTTTTAATTGATCAAATTTATATCAACATATTTACATAGTATTAAAAACTTACTCAATAAAATGTTTCATTGACCTTATTTCATTGCCATGTGAATTTGTATGCATATGTAGGTGGAAATACTATATATGATTTAAGCTTAATCCTCAATCCACATAGTTATGCTGATATCAACCCTTAATGTTTCATTGACATGTGAATTTGTATACATGTATAGGTGGAAATACTATATACGATTTAGACTTAATGTTCAATCCACAAAGTCATGTTGATATCAATTCTTCATGCAAGTTAGTATTTATTAGATTCATATTGAAACGTGTGCATACTAACAACTAAGTTAATGATATATTTATAAATAATATGATAGTTTGATTTTGTTTCATCCCTTCATGAACTTGTAAAATGTGGGTGGAAACACTTTTAATATATTGATTCCCTTTTCTAATCCATTAGAGACACTCAGTCAACCGATTAAACCCCATTGAACATTTATATTTATTTAGGCTTAATCTCGAATTCACATAGTCATGTTGATATCAACCCTTCATATAAGTTATTATTTATTAGATTCATATTGAAACATATGCATACTAGTAACTAAATTAATGATATATTTATAATGCCTCGGATGGGGTGACACGTGACTATTTGGTGACAGCTGGATGCGCACTCGGCCTGGGCTTAAATGCCGAGGGCCGCCACCCACAAGCTAACATTACCGATGGGGGACGGCCTCTGCAGCAGACATAGGATGGAAGTACTCCTCCCTCACGCGTTCATTAACAATCACAGCGCACTCGGGATGGGAGAGGTTAAATGCAGGAAAATGGCCTCGGCTCCTGGCTATGTGAATTTCTTTACGTCCGGACAGAGCAGGGCTGCACCTGCCTCGGCTCTAATTCTCGTTGGTTTTCTCTGGTGCAACCCAGCTCCTTTTGCGCTCAGACTCTCAGCACTTTCGGTGTATCTTTCTCTGTATGATACGAGACAGGTTAAGCTTGCTCGTGCCCTGCAAATAAATTCACTTTCATCGTGGCTCACCTGCCTTTTACTGTATTCGCTCTGCTCTCTCACCATGGCTCGGAAAAGGGGAAGACCTCGGCGTGGCGCGGCCTGGGATGCTCACAAGGCACAGAGGCGACGGAGAGAGCAATTGGAGCGCGCCTTGGCTCTGGCGACCTCCATCATCAGGAAAAAAGCAAGGGCAGAGAAGCAGGCGCTCCTCGCCACCATAGCTGAACCATGAGCCGGTTGTAGCCGTGACGCTAAGACCAATACCCCAGAAGACGGGCAGGATGTTGGAACGGAGAAGGAGTTTCCACCCTGCGTAGTGGTGGAAGACCCGTTCATGGAGGATTTGATGATGGTGGAAAAGAACCATGCCACTGAGGCGACTCTTCAGGAGAAACGCACTCCCATTCCGACGCAGGTCGACTACATCCCCGGCTGCATTGTGGAAGAAATTCCCTGGCCCGGTGATGACAATGTCAGCAGCTATGACTTTCAGGCGAAGGAAGCAGGAATGGCGGGTGCAAAGGTGGCTATGGAGTAGAGAGAGTTCGACATTGGTTCGGGAGTGGCGATGGACTCAGTGGATGTGGGT
>WSFP011499952.1:0-2500 GCA_009831015.1 Picea engelmannii | reverse complement strand
TCATAACCATAATGGCCTTCTAAGACACTTACCCAACCTCCACTGACTTGGACCCCATGCATTATATCCCTATACACACTACACTCCAATGCATAATAACTCCTCTAACCCCTTACATACTATATCCACTATTCCCTAAGCCCTTGACATGACAATTGATCTATCAAACACCTCATGAATTGACCAGTATCACCATAGGTACATCTTTCCCCACAATCACATGAATTTTATGAAATGTTAATGATTAAAAAATCTTACTTTCTTATGCTAACGTGGTGCAATTTGATTGATCATAATTTTAGACCAATGAATTTAATTTATGTTATAATGCCCTCTAGCCCTTAGGGACCCTCACATGACAATCAACCATTGAAACACCTTAACATATTACTAGTACAATCAAAGGCATAAATTTCCTCATAACCATAATGGCCTTCTAAGACACTTACCCAACCTCCACTGACTTGGACCCCATGCATTATATCCCTATACACACTACACTCCAATGCATAATAACTCCTCTAACCCCTTACATACTATATCCACTATTCCCTAAGCCCTTGACATGACAATTGATCTATCAGACACCTCATGAATTCACCAGTATCACCATAGGTACATCTTTCCCCACAATCACAATGAACCCCTCACATATTGACCTAACCCCACACATGTGGGCCACAACCATTATGGATGCAAAAACACTTGATTAAATACAAATGGTACATTATTCTCTAATTCATTATATATTCCTACTCTAGTATCTAGTAGTACTTTTGAAATAGATTCATGTAGATCATAATTGTTGAAATTTATATCAACATATTGGGATATAATGAACAATTCAATTAATAACATGTTTATTTGACATTGTTCCAATTTCAATGGATTTGTATGCATGTATAGATGGAAAGACTATATATAATCAAGTTTTAATCTCCAATCCCCTACATAGCCCCTCATTCTAAAGCCTCAAAGGATCTTCATGTAAATTATAAATTTTCAAAAAATCATATCAAAACATATAACAACTAAAGTTGTTATATCTTTTATAATTAAGATCTTGAGTTGACCTTCTTACATTAGCATGTGAACTTGTAGAGTGTATCTCGAAAGGTTTTTTATGTGATGGGTCCATTTTCTAATCAACTAGAGATATCTAGCTGACCCATTAAGGACTCCAATGCAAGTTTCTGCTTATTTTATATTATATCTTAAATTCTTTCTTAATTTCATTTAATTTGCACACAGATGCAATAATTAATTGCAATTTTTTCTATTTTAAATTATAATTAATATTTATTAATTAAGAACCAAATTCAAGAGGTTGAGGGAATGCAGTTGGATGAGAAGATCTAAATAAAATGATGAAATAAAGTTTTATGAGAAGATCAAAATAAAATGATGAATTTTATGAAAAGATCTAAATAAAATGGTGAAATAAAGTTTTATGAGAAGATCAAAATAAAATGGCGAATATTATTACGAACATTATTCCACTTGAAATAGGGTATAGAATTAGGAAAGTCATTAATATAAAGAACATCAATTTCTTAATTTTTAGATATATGATGAAAAGCAAAAAAACTTAGAGATGTACTCAACTTGTGATTTGCTTAACTTATACATAAAATAATATTGTTTAATGAATTTTGCTTGATATTCTATTTTTCTTTTTGTCATAATGCAATATTGTATCAAAATTTTGACATTATATTTAAAATAAGTATTTTTTGAAAAATATACACTTGCTATTTATAAGTTTTTTTGCGTTAATATTAGTTTATTTTTATATAATTTATAATGAAATATATTTTTAAAATCACCATAAAATTTCAATCAACTAATTTTTTTAATTAATTTAATTCATTATTATTAATAAAAAATAAATAAATTCAAATAATACTTTATTATAACAATCAAAATGATTTAAAATAAACAACCTTAATTAATTTAATAAAAATATTTATAATTAAATGTAAATTTAATTTTTGATTTAAAAGTAAGTAACCTTAATTAACTTAATAAAAATATTTATAATTAAATGTAAATTTAAATATTGGAAAAATTATTGTTATGGAAATCTCTTGTGAGCTTAATAAACATACAATAAATCACTTATTAAGACTACTAATCCTAATAATGTCACATTTGCAATCCAATTTAAGAAAATTAATAAGATAATTTTGAATACTGTTGGAGAAGGTTATAGAAAACATTTTATAATGTCACATTTGCAATTCAATTTAAGAAAATTAATAAGACAATTTTGAATATCTTTGGATAAAGTTATAGAAAACATTTTGTAAGAATATTGATACACATTTCATTAGTTATAATATAAACATTTCTTATTATACTTAAGATGTTTCTCTTAAAAAATATTCCTAATTGTAAATAAAAATGTTAATTTTTTATTTTGATTACTTAAAATTAGTAATAAATGGTAATTAGAATGAAAACTTTTTTCAACAAACATAAATTAACCAAATTTAATATA
>WSFP011499951.1:0-13954 GCA_009831015.1 Picea engelmannii | reverse complement strand
AGTTTTAAGTGTGCCACTTTATGTTTTTCAACTCCCTTTACCTGGCATAGCCCCGCTGCCAGCATGCCTGTTCAGTACCCTGACGGGTTTATGTTAGTACCATACAAGCATAGCCCCGCTTCCAGTAGGCATGTTCAGTACCTCGACAGGTTTACTTGTACTTCCTGATACTTCCTTTTTATTATATTACTCAAAAGATTTAGAATGATGTATACTGTTCATTGATAGTTTTAGAGTATAAGGAAGGCAGGTGGTATGAGAGTGTTTTAGAGTTATTAGGCACATAATTAATTATTTTCAATTATCCCAAGGGTGACATCATCCACATTCAACTTAAATCTCAACTATTCAATGTATAATGTAACATCTTGGATATTGACTAAGAGGCCCCCCTAGTTAATCCTATTAGGGTTCTCATGAAAGTTCATTGCGGTTTTGCAAGGGTGGTCCACTACATGAGGTTTTCATCAATACCTCCCAAGAAAAACTTGTAAAGATAAAATTGGATAAAAACTTGTTTGAATCAACTAGGTTGGCATTTGACATAATGGTGTTACCACTTTTCAATGGATATTTCAATTAGCAATCACTTCTTCAAAATGATGAGGTAATAAGACAAGTGCACCCATTATCCTATAGAGCTAAATGTGAAAATATCTTCTTAAAGGAGAGCAAGGATGATTCATTCAAGGTTGAGTGTATAAATGTAGGAGGAAGATGTACATGAGAGTAAAAAAAATTCAACACAAGACTTAAATGATCCTTGTTAGAAAGAAAATGAAGAGATTAGCCCATACCTCTAATTACCTGAAGTGAAAACAATGTTAAGAACATGAAAAAGATCATATCCTTTGGCATTAGTACCAGATAAGTAATTGGTATCAGAACATGTTTTTGCAATACCGTAATAGATAGTACCAGAATAGAGTGACATGATGGATGAATTTTGCTCATTCATGGAGACAACCACTTCACAAAGGAATTCAGTGATAATATATGAGCATATGTATAAGAGGGCTTGCAAAAGTTCATGGTAGGGAGCGTGCAATAATTGAGAGTAACCATATGTTTACTGCATAATTAGTCTAATTCCTTAGTAAAATGAAAAAATGTTGAGTTTATACGTCCTATTGCTTGAAGCATTTAAATTGAGAAGAAAAACTTGAATATATGATTATAGCTACTGGCACCTTATTACCAGTACCGGATCACCTGAGTGCCGGATGAGTGCAAACCTAGTGCTTTTGAAACTTTTGTAGGATGCACCTTTGTAGAAGTTGCTGGTGTTTTCTGCAAACTGGAATTTGTCGAATTCTCCTTGTGGCTAACATACTTTGAGTATCAAGTTGTAGAAGATGCTAGCAATCACTATTTCTGTAGGAATAAACACATGAATTTGTTGAAGTATCATGCTGGAAAAACACCGTTTCTGTTGCCACTTCCATTTTATTAGAAAATAAACCTAACTACTACTGTCTCAAAAACCACTCCCCCATGCTTGAGGTTTTTCATGGCCTCATGCAAACAATGTGAGATGTTAAAAAGTTGCTTAAAGGGTTGCGAACATCTTCTAAAAACAAACCAATAGAACTAATTAAAACTAGATTTTTTGATGTAGGAGCATCTCTCCACGTCATCCAACCAGCCAACCAGCCATGTCGAGCGCGTGCATTCAAAGCTAAGAGAGAGGCACAACCTCATTTAAATTTGAATTGAATGTAAATTTAATGTTTAAGTTGTTGAGCCATAGAGCCATGCCTTTGCGCAGGTTGTAGATAAGATCAACCTTAAATGTTTGTAAGGCTGATATCTAGATCCAGATGTTGGACTAGACAGCTATTCAATGTAATTGAATAGGGTAGGTAGATTGTAGGGAAGTGCTCTAAGAGCCCCCTCAGGTAAAAGAGATTTCATATATCATTTTGTAGTAAGTTGAGATGATAGAGTCTGCGAGTTGTAGAGCCAGAGAGAGCTCGAGAACACCTTGTAATTACAGGCGTTTGCCATTTTTAATATAAACAAAAGCAGTTTTTCCTGCATGTATTTCTGTGTTATGTGAATGTCTGTGAGTGTTCTTTTATGATGTAGATGTATATTGTAGTTGTGTGTTTGTAGGAGTGTGTTTGATTTCAAGTGAAGGTCTTTAAGGCTTCACACTAGGAGGGTGTGACAGAACACTGCGGGTTCTGATAGCCGTGCATAGAGGTTGCACTTTTGAATTCTGTGGGTTCAGACGAAGATGTGCTGCGGTACAAGAACTGGAGTCTACAACTCAGGGAAGACCTCAAGGTTGTTGAACACCTTGGAGGAAAGGTTGTGTATGAGAAACACAGTTGCAGACAAGAGCTCTGAGGAGTTTTGTAAAGCTCTGCCAGGTGAGCATTGAGCCAATGCAAGGAGTGCACAAAGATAGAACTCTGTTGTGAGTTCAGGAAGAAATATAATCACTGAGGATTCTGAGAGAGAGATCTGCCAGGAGGGCATTGAGCGGGTGCATAGGTGCACAGGAGGAAAGAACTGTTGAACGTTCTGTGGAAGGAAGATACTCTGCCAGGTGGGCATAGAGACATTGTGCAGACAGGCACAGAGAAGGAGAAGAGAACTCTTTGAGTTCTGTGAATTGAGGAAGAATCCACTGAGGGATCTTCGCGGGGTTATTGAATACCCAGAAGCACTCAGCAAGAGGTTGCTTGAGGTAGAGGATATCCAGGAAGGCATTTCATTCTCCATCTGTGGGAGAATAAAGAAAGACAAAATCCCTTAGGGGTCTGAGCGGTTGAGAAGCTCAGGAGAGACAACACTATGGGTGCGTGAAGACTCTGCAGAGGTGAAGAAGTCAAAAGAATCCCTTGAGGATTCGAGAGTAAAATCTCAGGAGGATTCAACGTTTTTATACGCGTGGAGAAGCTCAGAGTCATGGAGTTCGCAGAGACGAAGCAAAGGTCGAGGCCTTTGAGAACTTGGAATTCTTCCAAGTGCAGGAAGAAAGTGCAGAAGCTCAGGAGGGAGCACAGCCGTTGTCATATCAAATAGAGGAAGAGATCTGGACCGTTGGTTTCTATGTCCAGGAAGGAGAAGGAGGAGCGCACAGAAGAGGAGATCGTCAGTCGTCAGATCTCACTCAGATACCCGTCAGCCGTTAGATCGGGTGAAGGCGCGCAGAGTTTAGCCTCTAGAGTAAGTGCACAAGAAGGACAGATCTGAACCATCAGATCTTGAGCAGATACCTGTCAGCCATCAGATCAGACAGAAAGTGCACGGGGTTTAACCTTTCTCACGCCAGGCAGAAGTCCCAACAGCCATCGGGATATCGGCGTTCGTGGAATCGGAAGTCTCGATGACATGAGATTGGGAATTTCCATGGGAAATTACCTAGAACTGATCTGAGCCATCCGTTAGTGGAGACACGTGGCGGAGATCAAGGTGTCGAGAGTCGGGATATCGGCATTCCCGTGGACAGGAGATCGGGGAAGTCCATAGTGAAAACCCCGGTATAATCTGAGCCGTCCGTTTGGGGAGACAAGTGTCAGAAATCCGAAGAGAGTCGGTATATCGGCGCTCGGGAAATCGGAGTTCTCGAGGTCAAACGAGTCGGGACATCAAAAGTCTTGAAAATCGCGAGGAGCGATCAGGACCGTCCATCAGAGAAGGATGCGTGGAGGAAATCGGAGCATTCGAGAAATTTCTCAAAAGGAAAGTTATCTATCGGTGTTACGGGGATCGGGATATCGGGAATCTCATGGACATGGGGTTTATGCAATTCAGAATCGTGAAGTCTGAAACCCCGACAAGAAGGAGGAAAGCACCGTAGAGGGGTCAGCTGTCAGCATAGCGGAGAATTGGGATTCGAAGGATCGGGAATCTCGCGAGCCAATGCATTGCGGCATTGAAAATATTGAAACTCCAACGGGAGGTAAGACTGCGGTCATGGGGATAACGGTCATATGGGCCAGGAGCCTAGCCAGGAGAGCTAGTGTGTAAAGAGCATGTCAGGATTTGAGGGATCGTGAGTCCTGAGGACCTATGCAATTTGGCATTGGAAAGTCTGAAACCCCGATGAGGAGGTATGGCTGCGGTCATATAGGGGTATGGTCACGTGAGCCAAGAGCTTAGCCTGGAGGGCTAATGAGAGTTGGAGCACATCGGGATTTTGAAGCCCAAAACCTCGACGAGAAGGAATATAAGGCTGCGGTCTTATGGAAAGAGGTCACGTGGACCAGGGCATAGCCAGGAGGGGCTAAGGCTGAAAGGAGAAAATTGGCAAATCGGTGATCGAGAGATCGCGGGGACAGAGGTTCTTGACATCGAGGAACAAGAAACCCCGAAACCTGAACTGAGTCGGGGAAGATCACGGTTAAGTACAGAGAGCCGTGTGGATGAAATAAGGACCTGTGGATCGGGTTTTTCATCAGAGATTCCAGCAGGGAATCGAAAGAGCTAATCTGGCTCGCTTGAGGAATTTAGAGCGATCCTGTGAGCGGACATAGAGTGCGTCTCTGCGTACTACGTCAAGTGGTATCAAAGCTTGATTCTTGTCTGTATATTTCAGGAAGGAAGAAGCAGGGAGAGGTAAAGAGCACTCTAATACACACGTCAAGTGGTATCAGAGTGGGAACTTCACTTGTATATTTCAGGTGAAGCGAGAAGGTAAAAGAAGACAGAGCGTTGGAGACTCTGTGGTGATTGGTTGTAGGTAGGAAACAATCAAGAAGACAGTCAGGGAGACTATAGGATGAAGTTGGTAACACTCTTGGTGCAGAGTGACAGCAGCAGGTTTTATAGGAAAGAAAACAAAGACAACACCATGGTTACTGAAGACCATAGGCATGCTAGGAGGAAGAGCAAGGCAGAAAAAATTGCAGAAATGGATAAATAGCTCTATGAATTAAAGGCAGACATAGAGAAGATCGAACTGCAGATGTGGCAAGATAAGAGGTCGAGATGGGTGTATGAGTGGCCCATGAAGGAGCCGAAAGAAAAATGGCCAGTCAAGGAGTTGATGGTCAGAAGACAGCGAAGGTTGTTAAAAAGATGGTTGAGGTATGCTGAAAACTTCAATGGACTAGAAGAGGAAATGGTTCAGATATGTGAACCAGAGACTGGAAAATTTCTCGGTGAAGAGAATGAAATGGGATCATTTGAAGATCTCAAGCACTGCCAGGAGGGCAGAGAAAAAATTCTAGATTTCCACGTGGGAAAAGAGATGAGATCGCTGCGGGATCTCAGAGACTGTCATGAGGACAGCTAGGGAATTTCACATTGCCAGCTGGGCAATGATATGAGGTCACTGCGAGATCTCAAAGACTGCCAGGAGGGCAGCGGAAGCATCTCAGATTGCCAAGTGGGCAGAGATGAACATTCGATACTATCTGAAAGTATCATGGACTCGGAGGTGAGTTCAATTCAACAAGGAGTGATGATGAACATGGGATCATTTGATCTTATAGTCTGCCAGGAGAGAAGCAGAAGCATCCCATATTGCTAGGTGGGCAGGGATGAGCATATGAGTTGGAATCATCCTGAGGAGATGACAGAGAAAATGAGCTCAAAGATGAATTTAGATCAGCAGATGTAGCTGACAGAGGAGGAAGATCAGGATAATATTCTGATGATTGGAGGGATCGAAGTATTCCTACCACTTACCCAGGAGGAGGCATAAATCTGTGTTGCAGGTGCAACAACAACAACAGAACAGTCAGTTGTGACTGTTAGGGAAGAAGAGGGATTGGAGCAGACTTTGGAAGCTTCCTAAGCTGATGAAGAAGAAGATGAGAATTCTGAGGAATGGCTCAATATTTTCAGCCAGGAAGATGAAAATACTGCAACAAGAGAGTTTGCAATAGGAGAAGGAGAAGAGGTAGACAACATTTGTTTTGCTGATATGTGGGGATAGATTGAAGCCCTGGAAGAGAGGGTGAAAGTGCAGAGTGTGCACATCCAACAGGTAAAGTTGGAGACTGATGAAGAAGGCATGGGAGATCATGATGATCTGCTCATGTGCCAAAAAATTTTGCAGCTGGGAAGACTGCAAAAATAGGACCAGCCACTGGAGCAGCTGGATGCAGTGATAGAAGACATCGAAAGGCTGATGTTGAGGTTAGTAGAGACTGCCAGCGAGGAGAGGTTGGGCAGAAGGGAAGCAGTAGAAGCAGCAGTAGAATGGAGAAGATGGGAAGCTATAGATATTTTTTTGGGATCCAAGAGGATTTCCAACAGCTGAGAGGGGAAGATCATGAGCAGGAGCTCATGAATTTTGCAGCTGAGGAGTTTGATGCAGGAGCATCTCTCCATGTCATCTAGCCAGCCAACTAGCCACGTCGAGCACGTGAATTCAAAGCTAAGAGAGAGGAACAACCTCATTTAAATTTGAATTGAATATAAATTTAATGTTTAAGATGTTGAGCCATAGAGCCGTGCCTTTGTGCAGGCTGTAGATAAGATCAGCCTTAAATGTTTGTAAGGCTGAGATCTAGATCCAGATGCTGGACTAGACAACTATTCAATGTAATTGAATAGGGTAGGTATATTGGAGGGAAGTGCTCTAAGAGCCCCCTCAGGTAAAATAGATTTCATATATCATTTTGAGGTAAGTTGAGAGGATAGAGTCTGCGAGTTGTAGAGCTAGAGAGAGTTCAAGAACACCTTGTAATTACAGGCGTTTGCCATTTTTAATATAAACAGAAGCAATTTTTCCTGCATGTATTTCTGTGTTATGTGAATGTCCGTGAGTGTTCTTTTATGCTGTAGATGTATACTGTAGTTGTGCATTTGTAGGAGTGTGTTTGATTTCAGGTGAAGGTCTTTGAGGATTTACACTAGGAGGGTGTGACAGAACACTGCGGGTTCTGATAGCCGTGCACAGAGGTTGCACTTCTGAATTCTACAGGTTCAGACGAAGACGTGTTGCGACACAAGAACTGGAGTCAACAACTCAGGGAAGACCTCAAGGTTGCTGAACACCTTGGAGGCAAGGCTGTGTATGAGAAACACAGTTGCAGACATGAGCTCTGAGGAGTTCTGTAAAGCTCTGCCAAGTGGGCATTGAGCCAGTGCAAGGAGTGCACAAAGATAGAACTCTGTTGTGAGTTCAGGAAGAAACATAATCGCTGAGGATTATGAGAGAGAGCTTTTCCAGGAGGGCATTGAGCGGGTGCATAGGTGCATAGGAGGACAGAACTGCTGAACGTTCTGTGGAAGGAAGACACTCTTCCAGGTGGGCATAGAGACATTGTGTAGACAGGCACAGAGAAGGAGAAGATAACTCTTTGAGTTCTGTGAATTGAGGAAGAATCCACTGAGGGATCTTCACTGGGTTATTGAAAACCCATAAGCACTCAACAAGAGGTTGCTTGAGGTAGAGGATAGCCAAGAAGGCATTTCATTCTCCATCTGTGGGAGAAGAAAGAAAGACAAAATCCCTTAGGGGTCTGAGCAGTTGAGAAGCTCATGAGAGACAACACTATGGGTGCGTGAAGAATATACAGAGGCGCAGAAGTCAAAAGAATCCCTTGGGGATTCGAGAGTAAAAGCTCAGGAGGAGTCAGCGTTTTTTATACGCGTGGGGAAGCTTAGAGTCATGGAGTTCGCGGAGATGAAGCAAAGGTCGATGCCTTTGAGAAATTGGAATTCTTCCAAGTGCAGGAAGAAAGTGAAAAAGCCCAGGAGGGAGCACAGTCGTCGTCAGATCGGCTGGAGGAAGAGATCTGGACTGTTGGTTTCTATGTCCAGGAAGGAGCAAGAGGAGCGCACAGAAGAGGAGATCGTCAGTCGTCGGATCTCACTCAGATACCCGTCAGTCGTTAGATCGGGTGAAGGCACGCAAAGTTTAGCCTCTAGAGTAAGCGCACAAGAAGGACGGATCTGAACCGTCAGATCTTGAGCAGATACCCATCAGCCGTCAGATCGGACAGAAAGTGCACAGGGTTTAACCTTTCTCACGCTAGGCAGAAGTTCCAACAACCATCGGGATATCGACGTTTGTGGAATTGGAAGTCTCGATGACATGAGATCGGGAATTTCCATGGGAAATTACCCGAAAATGATTTGAGTCGTTCGTTAGTGGAGACACGTGGCGGAGATCGAGGCATCAGGAGTCTGGAGATCGGAATTCCCGTGGACAGGAGATCGGGGAAGTCCATAGTGAAAACCCCGATATAATCTGAGCCATCCGTTTGGGGAGATAGGTGTCAAAAATCCGAAGAGAGTCAGTATATCAGTGCTCGAGAAATCAGAGTTCTCGAGGTCGAAAGAGTTGGGACATCAGAAGTCTCAAAAATTGCGAGGAGCGATCAGGACCGTCCATCAGAGAAGGACGCGTGGAGGAAATCGGAGCATTCAGGAAATTTCCCGAAAGGAAAGTTATCTATCGGTGTTACGGGGATCAGGATATCAGGAATCCCGTGGACACAGGGTTTATACAATTCAGAATCGCGAAGTCTGAAACCCCGACAAGCAGGAGGAAAGTGCCATAGAGGGGCCAACTGTCAGCATAGCGGAGAATAAAGATTCGAAGGATCGGGAATCCCGTGAGCCAATGCATTGTGGCATTGAAAAGCTCGAAACCCTGATGGGAGGTAAGACTGCGGTCATGGGGATAACGATCATATGGGCTAGGAGCCTAGCCAGGACAGCTAGTGCGTAAAGAGCACGTCGGGATTCGAGGGATCGCGAGTCTTGAGGACCTATGCAATTTGACATTGGAAAGTCTGAAACCCCGATGAGGAGGTATGGTTGCGGTCATATAGGGGTATGGTTACGTGAGCCAAGAGCTTAGCCTGGAGGGCTAACAGGAGTTGGAGCACATCGGGATTTTGAAGCCCAAAACCCCGACGAGAAGGAATATAAGGCTGCGGTCTTATGGAAAGAGGTCACATGGACCAGGGCATAGCCAGGAGGGGCTAAGGCCAAAAGGAGTGCATTGACAAATCGGTGATCGAGAGATCGCGGGGACAGTGGTTCGTTGACATCAAGGAACAAGAAACCCCGAAACCCAAACTGAGTCGAGGAAGATCACGGTTAAGTGCAGAGAGCCGTGTGGATGAAATAAGGACCCGTGGATCGGGTTTTTCATCAGAGATTCCAACAGGGAATCGGAAGAGCTAATCTGGCTCGCATGAGGAATTTAGAGAGATCCTGTGAGCGGACGTAGAGTGCGTTTCTACATACTGCGTCATTTTTATTCATGCTTAAAAATAGAAAATTTAGGGAAAATGTCAAAAGTTGAATTATTAGCTATGAGTAAAATAGTTTGGAATTAACATTCAGTTTCAACTGCTATTAAAAATATCACTTAATTAATCATCCTTGTGAAATAGTGGTCCTAAAATAGATAGGTAAAGATAAAGCACGAATGCATCATTTTTAACAACTTAAGGAAAAAGAAGAATTTTGAAGAAATAGGTCATGAAGCACTCCCTTAAGTGTTATCTTTCATTAACAAGGATTCCTTCTCCTCTTTTGAAACCCTTCCAGTATTATGTGTGCATTTGGAGATTGAAGAGATTCCCTTCTCCTAATATTCCAAACAAAATCATCATAACTTTTAGAAAAAAAATCTACTATAGGAATGAAAGATCCTAAACTGATTGCTTTGTTAACTTTTGACATTCCCATTTATGAAAAGTATGAAACATAGGTTTCATTGTACTTAAGTGCAACATTTATTTATTTATTCACCTATCCTACTCTATTTGAACAAAATAAAATTTCCTTCAAGTATAGGAATACTTCCAGTGAAGCTAGGTGCGTAGCAGAGTTAGAAATATATCCATACTCGGGTTTAAAACATAAATTTTAATGCATACCGGAGTATGAAGGACCAACTTCTTTGATGATGAGATCAAACAATAATGAAAAATAAAAGAGTGGTGTGACCTAATAACTAATTGAAACCATATTTCAATAGGATCACTATATTCTTGTTTCTCTTCTTTATTTATGTCCTCCTCTACCATGCTATGCAGATTATCCTCTTCAAGATGAGTGGTCTTTGAAGTACATACAAGATCTGTTGAGAGGAATTCTAAGGACTTCTCAATCTCAGGTTCGATTGGTTTCTCTCCATTGAATTCTATCCATGGTTCTTTATTCTCCTCAACAAATTGACAAGAAGAATCCGACAGGACTTCTAAATCTTTCTATGGAGTGACAACTAGATTCTTGACTGTTGTGAATATATGCTCTTCTTAAGAGGTTGATATCCCAGCTGCTACTAGAATGCGAGAAATTTCTTGGAGGAACATTCTTCAAGATATTGATCATCCTTGAATTACTCTAGCTAGTTGATGATCCCCGTCTCGCAACACAAATTAGTACTCGAGGGTTCTTACAACACCCCAAAAATGATTTATCATTTAAAGGTCTGAATTTTAAAACTATTTGCAAAAACAAAATACACCAAGATTGAACTCCTTGCGTTACTATGATCTTGCTGTCACCAGGTTATCGGTTTGCACAAGTTAGCTCATCATAAATAAAACCTATTTTTCATAAAATAAGGAAAAACATACTTGCATTAAAAGAAGAGGACAACCTAACTTTGGAGCAACCCCACCAAAGTTGACGCGTGGGATATTCCCACACATATTACCGTATTCTCTCTGCCCTTAGGTCATCCATAAAAACAATCCAAAACCATTAAATCAATCTAATTCAAATATTACCTATTACCGTTTACAACTCCTCGACAACGACACCAAAATGTTGGTGCAATTATTTGCATAATATATTTCCAACCATAAATTATCAACCGGGATTCATAATCAGTAGATTTGATGCACTATATGTGCCAATAATAGATAGGTTCCTATTTCTATTTAGTATAGATTAGATAAGAAAACCAACAATAACAAAACACTTTGTTTTTAAGGATAACACTCTTCACACAATTCAGAAATTAAAAAGAAAAACTTGCAATCATGTACTCAAAAGATTTTTCTCAGATAATGCCTTGTCCATTTACAAGCTCATGAAGTGGAAATATGGATTTTGACTTAATTGTCTGTAGCTACTACTCTTAACAATAACTAACACTCTTTTTTAGAATATCCAAATGCTTCACACAGCTTCAAACTTAGAAGAGAAAACTGATAATAAAACCTCTCAAGAAAACAATTAAGAAAAAGGTTCTTTCTTAGGTGACAAGTATGTTCATTAGAGGCTCATGAAATGAAGAGATGAACTCAGATCTTGTTTCCTGTAACAATAAAAAACAATGATAAAATTTCTGCACACAACATTTAAAAGGCAATCACTCATAACTTAATCAATTCTGGAAGAACCTCTCTGTTCCTACACAGGAAACATTAGGTGTATTAAGATTCTCCATTTAATAGTCCATGTAGGGTGAATGATGGCATCTTAATTGTTCCTGTATTAACACACTTGAAATTTCAAAGTAAATTATGAAAGTCTCTATAAAGAACACAGTTTTAGGAATGCAAAATTTTATAAATCTCTACAACTATCTCAACACAAATTATTGTTTATGAAACTAAGTAAAATTACTAAAGATCTGGTGCACCATACTTATAAAACTTACACTAATACAATCCCATTCAGAATTTACTCAAAAGATCTAACAATTATACAGATCAAACACAATAGGTATACTTTATGAATTCATAGTTTAACTCAAACAAGAAATCAAAATAAAATGTAGAGGACACACAATTGAGTAATAAAATAAAACAGACATGTACAGGAATAGAAAGTTGAGCTATATTTTACATTAAGCTTACCATATCAGAATGATGGGCCCTTCCCGATTCCAATATGGAAGCTCTAAGAAAATAACAGACTAAAGCATTCTAATCATACCCAGAAATTGGATAATAGATTGTTTGTATTTCTTCAAATGGTAAATCGAATCAACAACTCATCATGTCATACATCAAAACAATATGCATCATTTGGTTCTTACGACTTAATTCATTCCATTCATCATTCATGTGCTCTATCACCTATACAACATCCCTTATAAAGAAGGTAAGTCGTTACTATCAAGAGATAAGGATAATTATTAAACAGTTTTAAAATATTACAATTGGAAATACATATCGAATCTTTAGGAATGGACTTCATCCTCAGGACACGAAGTGCATGAGTGATGAAGTCTATCGTGATCTCAAAACCAATTTGGAGACTTCGATCCAACTAATTTCTTGGAAACAACAAACTCGTCCAACAAATGATTTGTGGAAACATAAATTGGTACCGGAATAGCACAATCAAATTGGTACCGGAATAGCACAGGCTGGTACCGAAATAGCACAGGGAAGTACCAGATCAATATTATGCAGTTTTGTTGGTACCGGATCAATGTTATGCGGTTTTGTTGGTACCATATCAATGCTTATTAAGATCAAATGATTAGGATCATGCAAAATCAACCATTTTAATTGAATTAACTCAAGAAAATAAACAAAATATGACTTAATCATATGTTACCTCTCTATGCACATGAACAAGGTCATTAATTCTATTTATGGAGGCAACAGTCAAGTTTATACTCATAACATAGGTAAAATAGGTTCATATAACGGGTAATAGAGGGTATTAGAAGTGTCAAAATGGAGACTCAACAGACACCAATTTGTAACATCCCCGACCATTCATGTCGGGCCACGCTACACCAGAGAAGACATCCATTCTCTGTGAGGAACGTACTGTAACATACTTAGCATCCTAACTAAGTTATGTCTCATATAATTTTCTAACTGCATGAAATTAAAACATATGCACACACATAACACTTGCGGAAGCTTAATATATATAAAACGTGAACATACAAATACGCTATGTAAATGCATGAATTCACACTGAAATAGTAGTAAACATATACAGGCAACATATACATGCAATACCCATAAGCATACAGACAACTATAATCACGCATAGGATAAACCCATAAAAATAACACGTGAATAATAATGCAGCATGTAGCTTAATCACACAATTGACACTTATCTTTGTGAGAATATCACGAACTACGTGCAGACCTTCCATGAACCTCCCAGCCTTAGACCACACTATTCATCACTCTCAAGAGTGAGTCACCCCCAAGCTAGGACTAAACTCCACCCGGGTAAAGGGGTTCCTAACCAGGCTAAAGGCTCATGAACAACAAGAAATACTCTATCTTAGGTGCTTACTCAACTAACAACCTATAGTCCCTCATTCCCCACATGCATGTCCCACCCAAGGAAGGGTGCCCCTTCTCTACTCAACAGTCCTTCGGCTGCCCCACTTCCTTTCCAGGGATTTAACAATAGGCCAGATAGGAAGTCTTAGAGCCTTGCAATTGTAGTTCAAAACCTTCGAGAAATCAATCCCCAACAATTCTCTCACCCAAAGAATTGCTCATAGGCCTAACAACCCGCCTCTTCAATATCCCACGGGCCTGACAACCCTCTTCTTTAATCCCACTCTCAAGCTAACAACTACTCAACAAAAGGCTCTGGATACTAGTTCAGGTAAAGTCACGAAGATACAAATGATAGCTCCATGGCTGCCAATCCTCCTGATTGACTGTAAATCTTAGTGATGGATGAATCAGGGGAAAGATGATGGTCTGAATGATGGAGAGTCCCCCAAAATGAACTAGGTCCAACAATATGTATGCGTGCCCCCAACTTGACACTTTTCATGTTGGAAGCTACTTTGGCCCACTTGGCCCCAAGTTATAACTTAGGATAACATAATTATCCATACTTTATGATTTAAGAAATATTAATATAATATTCCTTAACTTAGACCCTTCCCTTTCCCTAACTAGTGGAGTTTAGTCCCACATCTCTTTTATCATGGTCGGTATGCGTGCAACGATGTATTTTATATTAAATATGAGATATGTACAAAAATAGGCACATTGGCCTTTAACATCTAGGCTCTTTGGCCTAGTCAAAAAATAAGCATCCTAGCTTATAATACTGGCTCACCAACCTATAAAACATAT